>VDFB02181466.1:0-24962 GCA_007258455.2 Sequoia sempervirens | reverse complement strand
GAAAGCTATCCTTGGATTTTATTTTTATGAATATTTGAAATATGAGAAATAAAATCATGTTATATTTAACTTGTGCTCTATAGAGTGTGATTTTATTTAGGATTATGGTACAACTAGATAAAATACAACTCTCTATACCATTTTTTAACATATACGTAATTAGATGCACCTCAGGTGTTAAGGACATGAACCATGTTTCCATGGGAAGTTCTAGGTCACTTTTATTCAGAGTTTTGATAATGATATGGCTAAGGGTGAGTCAATTAGTTAGAGAAAAATGGTTTTTGGTAATAACATGTATTATTATTCCATGGTAGATATTGATTCAAATTTGGGTCTTGACATGAAATAGTTCTTATGATAATATTTATCTATTGGATACATATGATCTTCTAATGGGAAGATGCAAAGAATTCACCAAACCTATAAGACAGGTTGGAACTAATTTTTTAGTTTCACAAAGCATGAAATACAAAATATTCCTTTAACACCCTTATAATCAAGCAAACTTACACTTCTTACTAACATGACACTTGTAATATTATTTACTAGCCCACCAAGATATGTTGGTGTTTCCTATTTGGTTCCGTGAGGTGCAAAATATAGAACATTTCTCTTAGTATGCTTACACTTAAGTAAATTGAAACTTTTTTGAACATTGGATTTATCCCCTTTGCAAGAAAGCCATCAATATTTTGGAAAATAATGAGAGATTTGTATATTAACCTATTTCTTAGTTGTAGTTTTAGACAAATAATTTTAGGTTTAATAATTTGAGAGAATAGGAACATCAAAGTTTGGAAATTTTTAGTCTTAGGGTACCTCATGACATGATTTTGGAAGGATGTATCCTAAATTAATCACCATGCATGGGAACAAAACATCCCACCTAGAAATGTTGTCTCTATCTATTCAATTATACAAGGTGGAAGAAAAAATATCACTCTTAGAACCATTACAATAAATAACATAAACATTTTTGTATAGAATTCTATTTATCTCCACCATAAAATTATCATTAAGATTTTGTGTAAACCATGAGAGAAATTTATATATTGATCCAATATATAACTATATTTTATAGCAAAACATTCATAGGTTTCATAGTTTGAGATAATAGTCACATCAAGTTTAACACTTTTTTTTTTGTTTCACAACTCTTAAGAGACTTTGTCAAACCAATGTAACTTGGAAGGATTGGGATGCATGCATGGTGAAATGATGCCTCTAGTAGAATTAACCAAACTACACACATGTTGGAACTATCTATTTAGTTCCATGAAAGTTCACATGAAAGATAAAATATTTATCTTAGCACCCTTACATTGAAGAAAAATAACACTTTTTATAATGTTAAATTCATCACCACTATAATAAAACTATCAATATTTGAGGAAAACAAGAGATGAATTTTTGTATTTCAACCTAATTTTTAGATGTTGGTTTGAAGAAAAAATTGTATTTAAAAATTTGAGAGAATGGTCACATAAAGTTTGACACTTTTTGGTCTCAAGGCTCTTATTATATTGTCTATCTATCCCCTCTTATGAGTTTACGTCTATCTATCTCTCCATACTATCTATCCTCCTCTCTCTTCCTTTGTCGCGGATCTTTATTCGACGTGAATGATCGACTGACGGACGGACTTCGAGGATGATTTTTGATCTCGGATTTTGATCGATGACGTCGATATCGACGCTGATCTGATCGATTTGTCGACTTTGAACCTGAAGTTCTTTCGATTGATACTCTTCTTATTTCTCTATCTTTATAAATCTCTCTTAATCTCTCTCTCTCTCTCTCTCTCTCACCCACTCATTAATTCATCCCCTCCATCTCCTCTCTCCCTTGGTAGAAAAATAAGGCCTCTTTCTCTCTTTCTCTCTTCCTATCTTTATATCTTACTCATCTTATATCTATCTCTAGATCTCTCTTAATATATATCGATACCTCTCTCTCTTTCATTCTATCTGTTAGGAATTGCATGCAAAAGATATAAATTAAATGCAGATAAATATTAAATAGAGGAATGAAAAATACACATAAATAATAACAGCGAGAGACAATTTTTAATGTGGTTCACCCAAACTCGGGCTACATCCACCAACAGAGAGTCCAATATTATTATCTAGGAAATCGAATTGATTACAACCAATAATCCTTGCAACTCAATACCGCTGCAAATGCTACAATACAATATCAACATAAACCCTAACCCTTAGCCGTTTTATCAAGACTTATGTCGGTTACAAAATAGGGTTTTTTTTATGTCGGCCAATAGAAAAATATATAACTCCCGACGCCTTTATAAAATAATAAAAGTCGTTTGAGGTTTCGGGGGTGCTGCCCCTCGAGCCTGCCCTGTATCACGACAAGGAGCATGCCAGGGGCGCTGCCCTTGGACGCGCTACCCCCAAACCCCTGTTGAATAATTTGGGGGGAAACCGCGCCAATAAAAGTGGGGAAAAATTTAACCTCTAAGTTTGATTAGGCTCCATATAACAACACTATCTTCTCTCTTTTCTCTCTAATTCTATCCAACTCTTATGAAAAAATTAGGAATCTTACCCCACTCTCTTCTCTTGGTAATTAAATGAGGATGAGGAGAAATAAAGGGGAAAAAGAGTGAAAGAGAAACAGAGAGGGAGAATGAAAGAGATAGGGAGAGTTAGATGATTAGAGAGAAAGCCTGAATAAAGAGATATAGTGAGTGATATAGATAGGGAGAGGGGGAAAAGAGAGAGATAAAGAACGAGAGAGACATAGGGATAGAGAGGTGTGAATAGATAGATAGATAGATAGATAGATAGAGGTAGAGGGAGAGATATAGATATAGAAGGATAAAGAGAGATAGAGATAGATATAGATAAGTTGAGAAAGAAAGAGAGATAAAGGGAGGTAAGGAGGCGACAAGAGAGGGGGGAGAGATGGACACCTAACATGAGTTTCTCTTTGCTTAAAGAATATAAAATCCTTTACCAATAAAACAAACCACATGAAGGTGGAATCTTCTTTAACAACACTAGAATACACTAATAACAATGGTAGAAACAAATAAAAAAGCTCAAAACATAAAACTTAATAATTTGACAATGTATTTATAAATTTTAAAACTTATGTGACATTGTAATAATATAATATAATGAAACATGCAAGGGTACACTAATTTCCTCAAAATTTTCATTCTCTCATCTTTGAGCTCCTCAAATATTTGTATTTTTATGGGTTTTCCTATAATTCTCAAATCTATATCAATAAATAAAATAATTGATAGAACAAGAATGTTCTATGCATGTTATGAACACGAGAAACATAAAAAGAGGTCTAGCTATCAAATAATAACAAGAAGTTTCTCAAAAGAACTAAAAATGATTAACTACATCAGTATAGGAAAAAATATATAAAATTAATGTTCTTCTAGTCTCTTAAGAATGTTAGAAACATAAAAAGTGCTCAATTATCAATCAATTATATATATTTTATGAATGACTAAAAAAAACCATTCACATGCACTAAAAAATGCAAACAATGAAGAAGATAGTCCATGGGATCAAACTAGAGAGCATTTGCCATTTGACATCTATTATTATGTTTTTTAAATAAAACTTAACATGAGCATGTATTATTATATTTTTTATATGAAACATGACATGAGCATGTATTATTATATTTGATATTTATTGTTATGTTTTTTATATTTTTTATTATATTTTTTCTCTTTGAAGTTGAAATTATCCTTAAAAAAATGAAAATAACAACATATTTGTCTTAAGTCTCTCCTAAATGACTTGTTTCATGCTAGGCCAATCTCATTGTCATCTCCATCTTTTAGAAGGCGAAACCTAGTTTGAACATAATGATGAAAAATATTTGAGAGCCAAATGAAATGTCATTCTCTATATCTTTAACTTTTAATAACAACTAAATTGGAGTTGTTTATTAAGATGAATTAGACTTCCTAAATTCTAAAAATTTACCTACTCTTAGGAAGACATCAACTTCATCAAGCATACGAGTCATTTGTTCAATCAAGAGAATTGAAGTGACTATGTCTAGAATGTCTAATTGGTCTCTCAAAGGTTTAAAGGATTTTCTTACGTATTATATATTTTTTCAAAAATATACTGCTTTGAACTAGCAATATTATTGAAGATGCATGATTGATGAAGCACCATGCTTTATGCAAACCCTTGATTTTAAATTATATTTTCATGTTTAAAAAGATATTTAAATGATTTTGCATTTCTTTCAAGAAATCCCTTCACCTTTAATCAAATATAATTCTTTATTCAAATCATAGCTATTATTAAAGCAAAAATTGTAGCTAAATTTCATTATTTTAATATTTATTTATTTGATTATTCTTTATAATTGTAGTGTAGAATAAAATACAATTGGAAAAATATAAAAGATGATGCGACAGGAATATTTAGAAAAACTGGAAAGCAAATATATAATTTCTTGAGATTACAACTGTCTAATTATTCCATGTGTCTTTGGTTGTAATGTCATGTCATGTCATGGACACAGAGAATCCTATGGAAACTTCAATCATCATGATGTTGCCCACTCACAAAGTCTCGTATATATACGATTTTACACGTTTTCCCACGGTTTCTTCTTTTATTTTCTTTACCGTACGATGCATTCATGGGCATTGCATGTTCCCTGTAGTTTATGCTGAAGCGAATGACGCTCAAAACTAATTTATGGTGAAAAAACTCACTTTCAAAGTCTAAGCAAGACAATGTCTATAATATAGATGGAAGCTCAAAGGATCAATCCCAAACAAAATAAAAATAAATTAAAAATTTTAAAAATAAAAAAAACAAAAAAACAAAACAACTAATGCAACACTAATAAGAGAGAGTTGTTTGCCATCACACTTTCCTTAAATATCACCAATGGTAGGATTATCATCAATCAACTCCCAATGAATAAGAAAAACCTCTTACTCAAGAGTGTCATTTGAAGGTTGTTGAGCACAAATTGGAGAGATTGCCAACTCTAGTGGAAAAAACTTGTCAAAGTCTAGCCAACTAAGAGCACCATGCCCATGAGAAGATGTCGAAGGTGGTCATGAGGGTTGAGACCAACTATGAGGAATATTATCTCTTTCTTAGGGGCTAAGAGTCATGGGATTGGGATTCAAAGTCTCTTCTAATAGATTGGATGTAACTTTATTGACACCCTCAAGGAGAAGAAGATGGAGGTAGTACTAATTACCCTAGTGATCTAAAAGCTCTTATAAATGTGCCACTTCAAGTGCAATTTCTCTAGCTTGCACTTGAATTTGCATAAGCACATTAAAGAAAATCATAGCTTTAGTATATAAAAAAAATGAAAATTAGTCAAACATCTTAAATAAAGAGCTACATTTCTATCTTTTCAAATGATAAAGGGAAATTTTGGCCTAAATGCATGCTAAATATAGTTATACATGAAAGGAAGATAGGGCCAATCCCTTGACAAAACTACATGTCATGAAAAGGAATTGACCTAAAAGGCCTAATGAAAGCATGAATCCAATTCCAAGCTTCCTAGGCTTTGTTACAAAACTAGAATAGATACTTGAGAGTCTCAAATCATCAACAAAATAGACAACAAAGATTAAGAAATCAAAGATGATTTAAAAGGGAGAACCAAGTGAAAAGGCCTTGATAAAGAATGCATCAAGTGAAATGGCCCAATTTAGGCTCAAGATTAGTTGACTAGATAAACTAGAATCAATAATGCCAAGTACCAATGGGTATGCATATAGGGAGATGGTTTGCATCTTTGAAGGCGTGTAAGATAATCACATTTGGTAGTGAGCCACCCCTTTCTTCTATTCCTCTTTCTTCTGGACAGTGAGTCCTTTGGCAGTGAGCCCTTCTTTCTTTTGGGTAGTGAGCCCTCCAATAGTGAGCCTATTGTAGTCTATGTTGCCATTACTTTATATTGTGAGCTAAGCCTCACCATGGTTTTTTTCCACATAAATCTGGTGTTCTATAATTGTGCATTGCGTTTTGATGTGTTGTTTTTTTACTTTCATGCTAAATCTGATAAGGGTTTAAGGGCTAATAAAGATCTGAATGTTAATGACCTATTTTTGATGTTTTGATGCACAACTAATTCACCCCCCTCTCAATTTTCCCGTGCATCTAACGTACATGCAATGCAATGTTGAAATTAACATATGAATATTTCAATTTGAGATTAAAATGTATGTAGGAATATTTCCATTGGGATTGAAATTAGTGTAAGGGTCTTGGAGTAGTCTTGGACAATATTTTGGACCCATGATGACGCTATCCTTCTCCTAGGAGTTCTTCCCTTAAGTTTGGTGTCATTTAGGGCACTTGGGAAGCCTCTTATGAAGTCTTGTAAAATAAAAAATATGATGTATCTTGTTTTAAAAATGTTTTCTTTCTTAGGTAAGGAGTTAGGGGTGACAAGGAGGTTATTTCACTCCTCTAGGAACCTTCTCCTTCGTTGGATAGTGGTGTCCCATGATCAAGAAAATTGAACTCTTTGTTTGATTGAGGAAATCAAACTCTTTGTTTGATCGCAAGTTATTAGGGTGTTTCATTAGTGTTTGAGGGATCTTGGAGGTCCTCCTCTAGTCTAGTGAAGCTCATAGTGCCTAGGACATTAACACCTTTGTAGGGACACCAACATATGGGAACTATATTAGGGACATAGGTGCCTAGAAAGGATTCAAGAACCCAAGAAGAACTTAGGTTCCTATAAAATTATTTACACACTCTGAAATGACACAATCACCCCTAATGGACACTAGAGCTATGCGCTAGTGTCTAAGTTGGGTGCTAGTGTTCCAAAATGTGTTGGTTTCAGTCCCTTTTGTTAGTTGAAGGTCTTTTAGGGTCTCATATGGGGAAACTCTATAAAAAAGTTTTTTTCTCAAGGTTTTGGGAGTCTATTGATGTTTTGAGCATGTTATTAGGTGATTTCATTAAGGAGTTATGGTATTTTTTACATGTTTTGTGTGCCTTCTTTCAAATTTGTTTGATTGTCAAACCTAGGGTTAGGGGGATTGTTCATCTAGCCTTGCGAAGACTTGGAAAGGTTTAAATCCTTCATGATTGACATTGTTAGTGTTCTAAAAATTCATAACAAGTTAGGGAGTGTTGTGTGGTTTTATTCTTCCACTTGTGCAACATTATGTTGTGATGGAATGTCATGAATTGACCCAGTGTGCCTAGTTGCACTAATTTTTTGTAAGTGATAAATTGTATTTTGAAAAAAAATCCATGTCTAATTGAGCTATTGTTCCATGGGTTCCATGACAAGGCATTATAAAACTAGACACTACACTTGAATATTATAATAGTGAAATAAGAAAATATTAGAAGAGAAAAGGTAAGATCTCAAGATATAAGGTTCATTTTTTACTGAGTAGGACAATGCTCACCTAATGGGTGGTTGATATTTGTCCCTTCACCGTAAATTTGTATCTATCAACATGGAACCCACAACAAATATCATTTACCTTAGCCTTCCATCATGAATTAATTACTCTTAGAACCAACCTAGGGTTAAGTCACAGTATATCACTCCCATGTAGTTACACAACTACTATAGGAATTATTGTATTAAAAATATATAATAGAAAAACATTGAGCTCTCACTACCTCCTTAAATCTTCTATGGTAGAATATAGGTCAACTAAGTCATCTTGAAAATTATACAATAATTATAATATCATGTGTTGGATTTGAGGCATGCTAGTGACTTTCTCTACGAGGTTGGAATTATCCTATAAAAAAATGAAAAAAACTATATAATGTTCCTTGATTATCCTCGATGATTTGTTCCATGGTAGTTCAATCTCATTACCATCTCCATCTTGTATAACTTGAATCCTTGTTTGAACTAATGAAGAAGAAGAATTGAGAGACAAAAGAGATGCCATTCTCTCTAACATTAAATTTTAACATAACTAAATAGGAATCATTTATTAAAACAAATTATACTTCCTTTTCTTAGATATACATAGATATACATCAACTTCATCAAGCATTTGAGTCATTCCTTTAGTCAAGATAATTGTAGTGACTATATCTAGAATTCATGAGTCATTAATCATTGGTAATTAAATAATGCATATTAGAAATATTGATTTGAGAAATTACTCTCGTCATGATGAAACTAGGTGGTAGGTTAGGGTCCAAAACTAAATTGTGCAACATGAGTAATTAATGTTAATGAATCTAGCACTTGTAATAACACACTCAATTTTTTATCATCAAATGTGGGTGTGTCTAAAATATCTCATGGACTACAACTTATATAATCAATCATAGTTCATCAAACAATATAGAATGTAAGTGAATTTAAAAAATTCACCAAATAATTTAGTTTATATGTATTCTTGTTACAATAAGTTCACCATTCAAATTATTTATCTTTTTAAATTACTCAATAATTTGTTATTTTTTATCACTCTACAATGTATCCAGTGAAAAAATCATTTACCAATGTGCACAAATTTCTCATGGAGATTTTTTTCCTAGAAAAACATCAATTGGTCATGGAAATTAATGTTCTTGACAAGAATTTATTAGGATTTTATAAAAAAGGTGAATTTTCTTAATCTTATTACTATTTACAAATCACTAGGGTTAAGTTCTCTTATGTCAAAATCTTGGAATGTTGATTCAAAAGAAACATTTACTAACATGAAAGTAAGTTATATATATAGATGGAGTTCTATTGTTATGAATTATAGTGCACGGTATAGAATAAAGTAAAATTAATAAGAAATTAAAATATTAATGTTAGTTTATTAGATGTTAGTTTAAATTGGTTAGTTATTAGTTATGAGTTAGTTGGTAGTTAGTGGTTTGGGTAGTTAATAAGTTAGAAGGATTTATAAAGTCATTGCAATGTAATATTTATGTGTTGTTGATGAATGAAGAATTTATAGTTTTGAGCCTTTGGATCTCTCTTGTCACCATTTCAATATGGTATTAGAGTGGGTTTCGAAAGAGGCCTCTTTGAATTTTCAGCCACTCATGCTTTATTTGTCAAGTTGATTAAGGAAACGGGTTAGTGGATACCACAAAACTCCTTGGCTCCATTACCTTTTTCCATGCCCATTCATTTATTGTAAATTCAAGCATTGCAAATAATTTAAGGACTAGCATATACCACAAACCTCGTATGAAATATGGAGTTTGTATCATCCACCTTTCTTGCATATTTGTTAGTAGTACTAGCTCAGATACCATTAACCTTGCAATGAACCTATTCACATGCATCGTTCATATGCATCTCCTTTCTCTTTCATTGTGTACATTTTTTTGATAACTTTTTCTTCATTATATTCATTGTGTCATATTCAAAGTTGCAAAAAAATGTAGGAGGTTAAGGTGATTGACAAAAGGACTTTTATCTTTTAGTTATGAGAGTTTCATTGTTTGAAGATTGGTATGGATCTATTATGCTAGTCTTTGATGGATATTCAATTTTTGCAAATGAGGAATCACGTTGCCATTAGACACCATTCAATTTTTAGTACATTGTTTTGAGTTTAAATATGATATTTTACCATAGTCTTGCTAGAATTGCAATATATTTCTCATTTCTTAACGAAATTAAGAAATTCAAAATGTTCTAGAAAGATGTTGAATAGCAACACAAAACCAGGAAATCATTTGAGGATGTTATTAATAATTAATTCATAGTTTGATGCAGAAGATAGAGGTATTTAAATGGTTCTTGGTAATTTTTTTATTCCTTATTTTGTATAAGGATTTTGGATCCATAAGGGTGTAATAGATTTTTTAGTTGCACATTGTAATTGGATGATTATTGGTAGAAATTGACATCCAAATAAAAACCTTGATTAAAGGAGGGAAAACTTGAGGTCGACCATTTGTTGATATTATAGCACCATAATAAAGTTCCCATGTCAACACTAAAGGGGGGTGTTAGAAATTATAGTGCATGACATAAAATAAAGTAATAAATAATAAATTAACAGATTAATGCTAATCTATTAGATGTTAGTTTTTCGTTAGTTATTAGTTATGAGTTAGTTGGTAGATAGTTCACATTCAGTGGCTTGGGTAGTCAATAAGTTAGAAGGCTTTAAAAAGCCATTGCATTGTAATAGTTGTATGCTGATGAATGAATAATTTATAGGTTTGAGCTTTTGGCTCTCTCTTGTCACCATTTCAATATCTATGTACCTTTTAGAAAATAAATGTATGATTTTTATAATTATGAATCTAGCATCAAAATTAATGATATATTGAATGTATTTAAATACCAAAATACAACAATATGTCATGCAAAACATGTATCAATTTGACTCACAACAATTAATAAAAAAGAGGAAAATTTTTAGAATTAGAATTTTAACTTCATTCATATGTGAAATTGATTTAAACTAAATCAATCTTGTACAATGTAAAATGAACCTAAAAAATAAAATGACAATTTGAAAACATTAAACAAATATTCAAAATTAAATATAAATAATTTATAAATATATACAAATAAATAAAAATAACAAGATAAAAATTAGATCTTAAACCAAACCAAACACACCACTATTAAAAACATTTTATCAAAATAAAACAAAACTAAATAAAAGCGAGTATCACCATAAATTTCTATGTAAGAGAATTTTAAGTAGCGAGATGAATTCATGGGCATGTCACGGTTAAGACTACATAGGTATCTCTAGCTTTTTGCTGAAGTGAACGATGCACAACTGTAATTTATAGTACAAGGTGGAGAGGTATAGATTTTTCACGAGAACACACAAGTTTTTTTGAGTGATAGTTGGTGCTTTTTACTTTCATCTCAATACAATGTCTCTCTAGCTTTAGAGAATGGAAAAAAAATCTATAAATTTAGTTTTAATTTTATTTTTATTTTTTCTATTGTTTATAGATTTTTATTTTTTTATGAATAAGTTATATTTAATCTTTAAATAAAATTAAAAAGATAATAATATAATATTCAAAAAAATAATAAAAGACATATTCTTAAAGTTTAAGTAGAATAATGTTTTAACAAAGATGCAAGTTCAAAAAGACAAGTCTAAACATGATAAAAATAAACTAAGTGATTAATGCAACATCAATAGGAAGGGGGTCTTCAAGATCAAGTTTTCCCTAAATATCATAAAGAGTAGGATTATCATCAATCAACTCCCAACCAATGATAAATCTTCTTCCTCTAGAGTGTCTTTTGAAGGTTGTTAAGCACAAGCTAGAGAGATTGCAAAGTTTAGTCAAGGAAACTTGCCAAAGTCTCACCAAGTTGGAGCACCACGTCCATGAGAAGATGTTGAAGGTGGTCGTGAGGTCTAAGACCAACTCCAAGTAGTATTATATCTATTTCTTTTGGGATAAGATTCATGGGATAGGGATTCCTAGTCCCTTTGATAGATTGGATGCAACCTTACTGATCCCCTCAATGAGGAGAAGACAAGGGGGGCATGACTCTAATAATAGTGGATGTTGCATTACCCTAGTGATCTAAAAGCTCTATAAATTTCCTACTTCAAGTGCAACTTTGCTAGCTTGCATCTAAATTTACATAATAATATTGGAGAAAATCATAGATTTAGTATACAAAGAAAAATGAACGTCAATACAACATCCAAAAAAATGAGATGAACTTCTATATTTCCAAATACTGAGTTTTTTTAATCCTTAAAGCATGCTAAATCTCAATATACTTGAAAGGAGACAAGGCCAATTCCCTAACAAAAATCAAATGACATAAAAAGGAGTAGGCCTAAAAGGCCAAAATAAATCACAAATCCAATTCCAAGCTTCTTAGGCTATGGTACAAAGCTATAAGAGATGCTTGAGAATCTCAAATTATGCATAAAACGAACAATGAAGATTAATAAATAAAAATTGAGTTAAGAAATAACGAAGAAAACAACCTTGATGAAGAATGAATCAAGTGAAATGAGTCAATTTAGGCTCAACATCAGTTGACTAGGAAAACTAAAATTAATGATACCAATTATTGAGAGAAAAATAAAGCTGCCAATGATGGTTCAACTAACCAACCATATGGGGTTGGGGCCCTAGCTCAGTTGGCTAAATCTTTCCTGTTGCAAGAGGTTGGTCATGAGGTCTAGTCTCCCCCACCCCCGTGGTACCGGAGGGCATGTCGCGCCAGCGCCACCGGTCACGTTAAAAAGTTTACCAGGCGCACTGCAGTTTATATGGGGTTGTGCTACCCGATTCCTGCAGTCTAAAAAAAAAAAAAAAAAAACTAACCAACCATATGAAGATGAGGAGAAAGCCACAAATATTTGTTACAAGGATTTTAATTATGAAATAGTGTATCTATACACCATTTCTAGTACTTTCACCAAGGCATGAAAAATTAATGCTAATTTTGTGTCTTATCTAGGGAGGAATAACATCAATAATAGTCTAAAAAGTCTTCTAGTCTTGATTAGAAACCATGAATTTCCTTTTAATTTTTTGTGAAAGGAAATTATTGATGGCTTTCTTAATGAAATATGGTAGTATTCTAATGTCTCATTTGAAGAATCTAAAGGCATAGATCCATGATACATTAGATAGAGTGTGCTCTTGACAAGGTAGAATAGGAGACTACCAAATAGGTCACTATTGATTGATTCAAATGCCACTATGAAAATCATTTCTTATCTAGTGAAGCTAAGGATTAATAGTTTCCTAGGATTTTTAAAATATTTTAAAGAGAATAAGTGCCTTCAATTTGAATTGGTTCCCTCATAGTGAGGAGAGTACTAGTATGTAGGTCTTTCTAAGATGGTCACCCAAAATATGCACCTCTATTGATAAAATTCCAATGATAATTTTTTACGTTTCATTTCCCTCAACGACTTTGAGAATCCATCTAGTACATCAAGCAATACCTTGTTATCAAATTGAAAACAATCCTAAGCATCCAACATGATTATAATGACAATAAAATTCCTAAGAAAGACAATGAAATCCTTGATGTCCATCACTAGAAGCCCCAAGAAAGTCTTTAAGTAATTTTTCAATCCTCAAATAAAAGGATTTTGAAGGAACCCAAAAAGGGAATAACAAGCATTAGTGAAAGCCAACATTTTAGAGTAAATATAAATTTACTAGCAATAGAAGAGGTTTGGCAATTGAATAGTTGATATTTTTCTCAATTATGGTAGTAACAACTTGCCAAAGAGCAATAACATAAGCTTGAAAGAAAATGGAATACCTAAAAAATGAAATACTTCCCCATGATTAAATCAATTTATAGCCAAAATTATCTAGTTAGATTGTGTATAAATAAATGACTACTTGCAACATTGGATCTTTTACCATTAGATTCTTGAACTAGAAACTTTCAGAAGAAATATGAAGATAATGAATATCCTAAACTAGAGATATTACTTTACTTTTTAAAAGAATCTATTTTAAATTTTACTTAATGAACACAATTAGATTTATCTCTTATATGATCTTAGAGATTCCTTTTAATCATATGAATAATAGTATTCTTCTCTCTTTTACGATAAAAAATTCTTTGTATAATCTATTGGTCCGTGTTCTTATTTGTCTCCAAGAAATCTTACCAGGAAGATTACCCAAAACATCACTTTCAATTAAAAAAAAAAAAATCATTTTCAATATCAGATCTTGGATTTTCATTTTCATCAACAAAAGGGTTTTCATTTTCATTTTCAACAAAAAGGGTTTTCATTTTCAATTTCAACAACAAAATAATTTTCATTTTCATTTTCAACAACAAAATGATTTTGGTTTTGATTTTCAACAACAATTTGTCTACAAATATTATCGATGTCAACATTGTTATATCCAACTTTATTTTAAATCTCCTATAAACACCATTTTTATTTCATTCAAAGGTGGATTTGAAGACGTACCTGGATTTTTTTCTATTGAAACATTCTCCATAGTATTGAAAGGGAGATTTGAAGACATATCGGGACTATTTTGTATAATCGTATTATCTTCCACATTAACCTCTTGAAAATTTGCATCATCTACATCCATGGTCTCCTCAATGTTTTTATCTTCAATAGTTGTGGAATTGGATGCTTCAACATTATTAATTGATCGAATCCTCATTCTTCTATCTCTTTGCCTTTTTTCCTCCTCTCTCTTTTCTTTAATTTCTTCATGGGTCAATACCTTCCTATCTTTCCTCTTATTATGAGCTTATGAACCCATGATTACAAAATTCTCAAGCACAAATGAATGTCAATAGTGAAAGTCTTCCTCTTTTGTTCCTCCTTCAAACAAGTAGAAAACAAACACAATTCCACTCAAAAATTATTCCAATGATGCCTCCTTTCAAAAATTTAATTCAAATTGCAAGTTGAAGATTTATAAAGACAAAAATTTAATTCAAATGTCAAGTTGCAGAATTGATAGTAACATTTTGCCAGTAAAAATTAAAAAAATGGTAAAAAAGGAAATAAGATCTCATTTTGTAATCGGGATCCTGTTTCTTTTTCAACAGTCCAAATAATAAATAAAATGAAATGAGATCTTGATTTACAAAACAAGATCCCGTTTTGTAAATGGGATCTCGTTTCTTAAAATTTGAATTTTTGGTTGGGTTTTTACCTTTTTTTTGGTTTGGGAAAAGGCTTGGGGACTTGAACCTAATCTTTGGACCTAGTTTGACCTACAACTTGAAGGTCATGTCAATGTCACAAGAAAATAGTGACTTTGGACATATGTTTGAAGACCTTTTTTGTAGAATTTTTTGACGAAATCAAAACCCATTATGGATGAGATAGTGTAGATTCTAAACATGTATTTTTTTTTACAATTGAATTATTTTTTCTATTTTTCAATTAATTTATGATGAAACTGATCCATAAATATGAAATATCAGGGATTTTTGCTATTATACTAACTTTTTATTAAAATATTTTTTTTGTATAAGAGATCATATGAAAATGTACTTTAGACAATTCTTTTTAATTTGTAAAAATAAAAAATAAATGATAAGTTTAGGTCATCTTATGCATGACGTACATGACAATTTTTCAAAGCAACAAATATGGCCAATAAAAATTTTTAAAACAAAAAAATCAATAACAAATTACAAAAAAGAAAAGAAAAACGTGCTTCAGTGAGTTCAAAATCTTTTCCCAAAAGGATTTAGAAAAATATGATTATTTAGGTCAAAATATGGATGGTGTACATGTGCATGGTATGGTAAAAAAAGTGACTTTTAAACAATGGTTTTTAGAAACACCTATTAAAAATCAATTTGTATCATCTAGGTATTGAAATAAATTACATATTTGAAAACTAGACTCCTAGTATTACATTTTATGATTAGTGACTTTTTTTAAGATTCCATCTCTAAGTGCTTCAAATTTTAAGGTCAAATGTGACAAATTCTAAAAATCAGAGAAAACACTTCCATTTTTTGTCCAAAAAATTGACTTTACTTCTTGCACACACCCATTGATTACTTTTGTATGTACATTTTAATTTTAATTTTAGAAATGCTACCATTTTTATTTCTATAATTCTTTTGTTTTGTTTTCACTTAAAAATTGGTAGAAATCTTATATAACTTATATCCCACATATTTAAAGCTTCATTTCTAGGTATTAATTTGATGTCTAAATATATTTAATAATTAAATGTCTATTCTAAAATTTGTTTTATTCAATTTTATTTCATGGTCACACCATCAAATGCTTCTCTCCCTATTTCTATAGGTTACATGTCTCTTGACATAATGATTTATACTCTTTTATTTTCTTAAAAAAAAAAACCATATTTAAAAGGTATTAATATAGTGAATAAAAATAGAACTTAAATTTATATCAACTTACATAACTTAATAATTTATCTTCAAAATATTGTGAAGGAAATATATTTTTAGTACTAGGAATTGTTCTTTACCCTATATAATTAATTTGGAAGAACTATTATAATAAGAGTATGTAATAATAGCTACCCTAATTTGGAATAACTAATATGATAAGTGTATGCAATAATGACTACTTTTAACTTCTCATATATACTTTGCAAAATTATAAATAATTGAGCTCTTTTATTTCTTCTCAATGCAATACTCAAACAAATCATATTAAATGTCAAAACACATTCTCTACACCTCTATTTATAATTTTACCATAATATTCATTAAAGCCGTCAAAAGTAGGAATGGTGATTTTACCCAAGTGGTGTTGTATGTTTTTTTGGGGCATCTTATGCTGAGTTTTTCTTCCTTTCCTTCAATCATGCTGATGCAACCACAATCGAAGGGTCCTCAAAGAGAATAGTCCAACTGTGCAACAAGAGTCACACAACAGAAGTAACATAGAAAATTGATGCCAACACAAATGTAAACATTCTTATTATTAGGTAATTCAATTACAACTAGCTGAAAGTATTTGGGCTTACAAAATTCAGCTCGTAGGCTTGATTACAACATGTTCAAATATCATCTTCCTACATGCTCCTCAATGAGAGAAATCCTAGAGAGCTATCTCTCTGCTCAACCTACTAACATATCCACTAGTTGGTTGCCTTCAAATGGTCCAATACATCGCTTTCATATACATTCGCAAGGCCAGAGACATCCGCGTCAGCCAACAATTAAGTTAATTTCCAAAAAGGAAAATACAACAGTTGTAAGAACAGGTCGGCCTCAAATCTTGAATAACTTTTCAGTGAATGCATGGAATGAAGTGTGGACCCAAAATAAGGTCAGGGACACCCCAAAGAACAATTAGAAACACACCTCCATGATTCACGAACAACGAAGATGATCCATGAACAATCCAACTAGCCGTTGGGCTTGAAAACCATCTTAGAATCGAATTAGGAAACTACCAAATATTCCGGAAGTGATAACTTGCCAGAAGAGAAACCAATTACGCTCAAAATTAGGAATAAGGTAAATGAACATGCCCATGAAGAACACATAGATCCGTGAGGTTTGACGAGCAAACATGAAGATCTACCGGATCTACCAACTCGAACTAGAAAAATAAAGACAAACTAAAATGGAAATATTTTTGGGTGATGCAAGATTGCTACGACCTAAGGATGCTCCTACATCAGACACCCCCAGTGGGAAAATATGTTCCATGAGAGGAACTGATGAACATCGAATTGGATTTGGGATGTAGATCCCATGCTCATTCTTGATCCAAACATCTTCCCTATTTGAACTCCTCCTCCTGCCTTTTCTCCTTTCTCTTGTTGGACCTTCAAATCCTTCTCTTGTCCACCTTTCTACTTTGTACCTACACAAGGTAGTAAGGAACACTTACCACTACCTGCCTTCTTCTGCTCATCTATCCCTCCCTTTCTATAGGGCTTCTTCTTAACTGACTTCTCATTCACTATCCATGTCTTCTGCTGCACAATTCTGTCTTTACCTCCATCCTATTGCTCTCAGGTTTGTTCACATGATTCTCTTTTAGGTCCTTTTCACTCTTCAGTATGATTTTTGCATCTTGCTTCTTAGTACTAAAACTCTTCACAAGACTCAAGTTCCTCACTCCCTCCTCTATCTTCTTCAAGGGAGCCAAGGTAAACTTCCTTCCATCCTTCTCTATAGTAATCAGATTTCTCCTACAATCATAAATTTCTCCTATATCAAACTACCAAGGTTTTCCCAACAAAACATGACAGACACTCATAGACAAAAGATCACACAGAACTACATCTCTGAAAGGGCCAATATTAAAGTCCACCTAACATTGCTCTTTTACCCACATCACATGATCATTTTGAAACCAACTTATCCTATAAGGATTAGAATGCAAAAAATTCCTCAAACCAATATTCTCCACCATCTCCTCAGATACCAATTTATTAGTACTTCCACTGTCCATAATAACATTACAACACTTACCTCCTAATTTGCATACCGTGCGAAAAAGATTCTTCCTCTGAGAAGTGCCAGTCTCTTCCCTGTTCATCAACACCTTTCTAAGCATCAAAGATTCTCCTTGTTCAGGTTATATCCCTTCTTTAGCTACTTGCTCTTCACATGCCACACAACTCTTCGTACTAGTCCCTTTGCTTGATACCTTAGGACACTCAAAAGATCTATGTCCAAATTCTCCACACTTGAAACATTTTCCAGATAACTTTTTACTTCTATTTCCTCTCCTCTGTAATGTCTAGTATGATTCTTTACTCCACTTAGGTCTAGGTTCCTCTTCACTTGTCTGTTTCTCCTAACCATTGCTTATCTGTCTCTCCTTCCTCCTAGGGGAATGTTGTTGTCTCTTCTTCACTTTATCCTCAACCTTAAGAGCATATTGAAAAGCATCCTCAACTCAGAAATTATCAACATACCTCATCTCATCCTAAATATTGTATTTAAGGCCTTTTATATACCTATCCAATCTCTAGTAATCTCTCTATGTCTAGATTTGATTTTCATATCTTGTAGAATTCTCAAGATACCTCTTCTCACACCATGTCCTTTTGCTTCAAGTTTTGAGCTTCAAATAGCTCTAACTCATAATCTTCTAGGACGTACTTAGATTTTTAGCCTTGCAACCATTTGTCTCCACCGAGTGATCCTCATTTCACCATTCTCCACTCTGTCTTTCTGCAACTCTTTCCACCATAAGGAAACATGTCCCTTCAACTTAGTCTATGCTAACTTAACCCTTAGAGGATCTCTAACATCTTCTAACCCACTATGCGTGATCATGGAAAAATAGGCCCCTTAAGTGGCAAAAATTTAGAAAAAATTAGAGTTAGGAACTTCTAATTTAAAAAATTTGAATAAGCTATCTATATTATTTCAAAATAGGTAAGAATAGCATCTATAGAAAATTGAATGTAGTTTCTAAACTACTAGGTTTGTTTTAAAAAAAAAATCTAATTAGAAAATTTGAAATTTCAATGAGTACTTTTAAATTTCAAGGAAACAATAAGTAGGTGTTTGTCCCACCAATCTCTAACCACAATAAAATGATAATATTTTAGATATAAGTAGAGGATCTCATGTCCCAATGTGATGCATATTTTTGTAATTTTTTTCCAAGTAAATAATTAATTATGAATTTTTATTACAAATTTTAAAAATATAAAAACTCATATGTCTAACCACCTTAACTTGGTTAAAAGTTCATGAAATTCAATTTTTCTTTTTTAATCCTATAGTATGTGAAGCATAGAATGTGATGCATGTTTTGGATTCAAAAAATGTTATACTGTTTGAAAGCTATAGATGTTTTTCAATCAGCCTATCAATCAGGACTTTAGTCATAATTCCAATAGAAAATGAATAATAATTACTTATTAAATTCAAAATAAAGCATAATTTAGATTGGTGGAAAGCTGAGAATCTCTTTTAAAAACCCTTTTCAATTCATCAATTTTGGGTAAAAGTCATCACCCACATACCCATCATATTGCCACTTTTTGGCCCATCATGATCCTGCACATACCCAACTCAAAATAGTCTTCCAATTCTCCTATCCAGTCTATCAAGTCTTCTAGATTCAATGTACCAGATAAATTAGAAGCTTCAAAATTATGAATTTTACTTGCTTGTGCGACTTCCCTCAACAATATCTCTTCTCCTTCATCTGTCGGTCCCTCAATATCTTTAGTCTTGAGCTCTTCTGCAACTTCTTCATATTCATCTTCTAGTTCAGGGTTTCTCCTCAAACCACCCAAGAGATTCTAAATCTCATTCCTCATCTCATTCTTAAAGTCTTCCATCATTTGCTCCATTCTTATAGGGTTCATCCTTCTCGACGACATCTCTCCCCTTGCTCAGTGCAACTACCTCAACTCGACGATCTGATTGTAGGGTTTCAATTGCCTCTCCCTCGGTGATCTATTAAAGACACCTACAACCTACCTCTAATTGTCACCTTGTTCACCCCAACGAATGCCTCAAGGACCGTAGTTCAATGAAAGTTTGCAACCAACTTTCATGTTCAAATTTGTAGATTCGCAACCCACCCTCATCTCTAGATTCACAGGTTCACAACTTGTTCTGATACCAACTGATGCAACCACAACTGGAGGGTCCTCAAAGAGAACAGTCCAAATGTGTAGCAAGAGTCACACAATAAAAGCAACATAGAGAATTGATGCCAATACAAATGCAAACATTCTTACTATCAGGTAATTCAATTACAACTAGCCGACAACATCCAGGCTTATAGAATTAGGCTCACAGGCTTGATTACAACATGCTCAAATATCATCTTCCTACATGCTCCTCAATGAGCAAAATCCTACAGAGTTATCTCTCTGCTCAACCTACTAACATCTCTCCTAGTTGGATACCTTCAAATGATCCAATAAATCACTTCTATACATTTGCAAGGCTAGAGACATCCGCATCGGCCAAGAATTAAGTTAATTTCCAAAAATGAAAATACAACAGTCACAAGAATAAGTTGGCCTCAAATCTTGAATAACTTTTTGGTGAATGCATGGAATGAAGTGTGGACCCAAACTAAGGTTGGGGACACCCCAAAGAATAATTAGAAACACACTGCCATGATCCACGAACAACGGAGAGGATCCATGAACAATCTAAGTAGCCATTGGGCCCAAAAACCATCTTGGAACCAGATCAGGAAATTGTCAAATATTCCATAAGTGATAACTTGCTAGAAGAGAAACCAATTATGCTCAAAATTAGGAATAAGGTAAATGAACATGCCCACGAATAACACAAAGATCCATAAGGTTTGACGAGCAAACATGAAGATCTTCTGGATCTACCAACTCGAACTAGAAAAATAGAGACAAACTGAAATGGAATTTTTTTTGGGTGATGCAAGATTGCTACGACCCAAGGATGCTCCTACATCACATGCTTAATGTTAAGATCATAATATTCTTAAGAGGTTAAAGCATTATTCTTTTCCCAACTCAACTCTTTATAGTCTTCATGACCAGTATACATCAACCTCATTAGTTGGTTGATGTTGAAATGGATCTTCATCAATCAATTGTCTCTCTTCTCCTTGTAGAATATTTTCTAAAAAAAATATTTGGAACGCTATTATTGACAAAAGAACTTCCCTCTCCATTACCTACCATATTTAGATTCAAATTATGTAATGATACGACTATACTTGCCAAATAAATTTCCATATTTTTCTAACCCCAACTTTAATAGTTTCTGTCACCATGCATATTTTATCTCTTGTATCCATATCCCCCATAACTTCTTCCTTTACTTTTGATTCTTAGGCCTTTCTTCTTTCTTTTTGATATTATTTGATTTCTCTTTCATTAGGTTGCATGGGGTAAAACTTGCATCAAAATTGTAGCTTTCTTTATAGGTTTGAAACATCCAAGCTTTGATACCACTGTAATGTCCTCGATTGAACAATTCTCATAAATGGATGACTTATCAAATATGTGCACACTAAAATGATAATCATTTGATGAATGTAGAAGTTGAACTCTAGTAGATTAGCAATAATGCAAAACCTAGAAATCTAGAGTAAATATTGTAATATAAAAATATCTACAAAACTCACTATCAAGACCTTCATCACAAGAACCTAATAAATAGGAGACAACATACATGAACTTATCAAATAGTAATTAGAAAACCATGAGCTAAAACAACTCAAAATGTGGTGCCCACATCCTTAGCTAAAAATTCAACACCCAAATTCCAAGATGAGTCCACATGCTTAAAGTAACATACTCCTTCCAATGACCATGAGTTTGTTATAATACATTCACCAACTTTGGAACTCCATTTTGACTCTATTATCTGTATTTAAAGATGCCTCATAAATAATGACAATTCATAAGGTGGTGAATAAGTGTAACTCCATCTTACAATTTTTTAATGTGTCATAGACATTTTCACATTTTGAATGTGGCACAACCAACTTCTAGAGGACATAAATTTTATCCAAGATAATGGAATTGGTCTTTTGAATGGGATCGGTCTGTTAGAGAGGCAGCTTACAGGGGATATAAAGGTAAATTTACAGGTTATTTGTTTAAGTTGAAATCGATACTAATTTTGCAGATACATCAAATATATTGACATCAGCTACATGTAAATGTGAGGCAGATGTAGTTGTGGCGCTGCTGGAAAATAAGCCACCTCTGTACTCTCTAATGAGCTTCGTTTTTCCGTCTCTTTGGGGTATTCCGGAAACCCCGATTCTGCATAGAACCGTGCAGGGAGGACATCGATTCTGCATAGAACCGTGCAGGGAGGACATCTTGAGGCATGCAGCCATCAAAGGTCGTTGGGATAGGAACAACGAATTTATGTCCGGAATGCCAGACTCTCTATATATCCGCAGTTCCGACCATAAATCTGTTTTACACTTTTAAGCCGAATATGATCAAATTGGATGTAGTGAGGTGTCTCCTAGAAAACAGAGAGATGCAGAAAAGTAGTAGAAATGGTGAGCCGTGACCATGACAAGTATCACAATACAGTATTACATTTAGCAGCAATAAATGGAGTGAGTCTTGAGGTGTGACATCCTTTACTTTATCCATCTTAATGTTTTTTATTTGGGTTCTACTTTTCTGCTTACTCCATATATTTTGTGTGAGGAAATTTGTGTTACATAGCGCTAGAATGTTGGAATCACAAGTAACATTGAACAAAATATTAATTTGAGAGATTTCTAACGAATTGATAATAATAATATTTTAAATTGTAAAAACTATTAAATCTAGATTTGTCTAGTATTGAATTTTTAATCGCTTTCCTTCTATAATATGATTATTTTACTTTTGAGATGTTTTGAACTTTAAAATCTATTATGTAGAGACATTTTTATTGTTCATTTTTTTTTTTTAAATTCTTAAACCTTTTTCAATGTTATTTATCTATTTTAATCATATGATAGAAAATAGGGTTTTTCATAAGAGTTATTATAATTTAATTAAGTCAATATAATTAATTTATAAATTAACATAGATTAATCATAAATTGTTGGGAATGATAAATCTAATGATTAAACTTGCTATTTTAATAAAGTAGATGTGAGACAAGGAGAATTTATCTCAATGACTAATGAATGTATGCCCCTAATGCAGATTCTTGAACTTGGGTTGTATCTCATATAGAAATGTGAGCTCTTAGTTTGTGCAAGGTCTCAAATTTTGTGTTCATCATGCGTATTATCCAAGGTCAAGCCCGATGGTCTAGGTAAGGTCCTTAATCATGGATACATTGTCAAGGTTAGGACCTAACACTATATAATGTTTTCTCTTATTTCTCTACTCACTTGATTGATATCCATGTTTTCTACTGTTCAATAGTATCTAATGTCTATATGCATTTAGAAATACCTTGAAGTGACTATAATTGTGTTGTAATCCCAAACAATATTGAGCAAAATGTTAATATGAGAAATTTCTAACGTATTGATATAATATTTTAAATTTTAATATTAAATGTATATTTTCCCTAAACTAAATTTTTAGTCAAGTTTCCTCACATTTTCTTCTATAACATGAAGGTTAATATTATCTTACCTTATGGAAACTTTTTTTCTTTTAAATCTATTATTTAATTCTTTGGAGACAATTTTATTGTACTTTACTTTTTATTTTTATATAAGTTTTTAGTTCAATTTATCTATTTTTATCATATAATAGAAATTATGGTTTTCTTAGTGTTAATTTATATTAATTAAGTAAATATACTTAATTATGTACAAATTAGTCTATATTGAAATAAATGAATAGTTGGGAATGTTGAATCTAATGATTAAACTTGTTAGTTTAGTAAAGTAGATGTGATGGAGGGGGTAAATAACTCATTGGTCAAATCTTGTATGCCCCTCATGGAGATTCAAGAACTTCGTTGGTACCTAGTACAAAACTATGATCTCTTAATTTGCTCAAGGCCTCAAATTTCATGTTGATCACATGCATTATCCAAGGTCAAGTCTAGTGGTCTAAGTAAGTTCCATAATCATGGATACATCCTCAAGGTTTACACTTGACATTGCACAATTTTTTCTCTTGTTTCTCCACTCTCTTCATTCATCTCCATCTAGTTTACTCTTCTAAAGTATCTAATGACTAAGAATCCAGAAATTCCTTGAGGTGATTATCATTCTGTTGAAAGGAGTTATGTTCTTCTAGGTAAATGCCTATAAATTCATATAAAACTTAAAAAATAGACAATCCCCTTAGGAAGATGCATGCATATTTGTTACTCCTTTTAGTCTACCAAATCAAAGTGTTTCTTATTGATTGATGATTTAAACTCTAGGATGATAGGTGATTCTTTGATGTATTTGATGATTAAAATGAATACATGGAATATCTTTAAATACTAGCACATAACATCATTTTTTTTGTAAAATATGCATTTAGAAAGCTTGAGGAAATAAAATAAAGGGGAAAGCTAGTGAAATTTTAATTTTTAATTTTATAAAGAAAAAGGTAAAGTTTGTGATCATGGGTAGACATCATGACTAAAAAATTGACCTTAGTTAGTCAAATGGTTTTATTTAGGTTAACAACAACTACATGGAGATAGTTGTCTAGGTAAGTGTAATAAATAGGTATAATAGATGAATATATTAGAGTATGAGTATACATGGATAAGGTGAGGAAATAATACACGGGGATAAGTGTGAATAGTCATACATAAAAGGTTGGTCTCCACATAGTTTTGGTATAGTGCATAAAAAATTATGGTTTGGTCTCCATATAGTTTTGTGCATGAAATTTGGTATTTGAGATACCATTTATTTTGATTCTAATTTTTTTACATTATTCCTTCATATATCATCGATCAATTTTTTCTATGGATCATTAAGAGGCATTGATATATCAAGACCATTGTGAATATTGACCTTTATATATGCAACTTAAGGCTCATTTTCAATTCAAGGGTAAGATTCAACTTTGAATCTTCTTTGTGTTGTTTCTATTTCCTCAAAGTGTATTATACATATTTAATCAAATATAGTATCATGTTGAACAAGACAACTGAGAGGGGGGGTGAATCAGTTGTCATAGATTTAACCTTTA
>VDFB02181462.1:0-34107 GCA_007258455.2 Sequoia sempervirens | reverse complement strand
TGAAGATTTTTGTGGATCAACATGATGACCCCGATTTGGTCCTGAACCTCAATTGCTGGTGCGAGTTGGTGTGGTAGAGGATGAAATTAATTACATAATTAGGGCAACAGACTATCTGAGATGGAGAAGTGGTTGAAACAGCTTGAATTCTAAGCATTTGTGCCTGATCTGCGATGATCGCACTCCCAGATTTCTACACGACATGGTTTGTGTACCTTCCTGGTTTGATTGCCATGGCTGCCCATTCCTGTACTTGCTCGATTCGACCTGGTTGCATGATATTCTTCCTGTTCCACCTGACAAGAGCTTTCAAGATGATTCAGATTGGTTGGTGGAGGTTAGTGGCTGAGTTGATTGATGTTTTCTGAGGCTGTTAGGGTTCTTGTCGGTGTCCACGTAGACTCATGTTGATTGGTGACCCTGGCTATATAAATGTAATTTCTTTCCACTTTGTAAGGGTTCGATGGCAGTTTGAAAAAATTGTAAAGGGAACCAGTTATCTCTGGTTGGGTAGCTAGGGCTCGATTTGAAGCAAGAACACTTAGGGAAAATCAAATTATTGTCAATCTTTGGTATCTAGGGAATATTTCACTAAATGTAAGGTTTCTGGATGTAAATGGAATCATGAATATGACTGATTGAATTTAGAAATCTCTCCTTGTAATGGTGTGTATGAAATTTTAATGAAACTAAATGATCAAGGATCATTTCATTTTCTGGTTCTGGTTGATGCTCTTGTTTAAGGAATGAGTTAAATTGCATTAATCAATCTAGAGTTTTCTATGCATTATTAAGGGATCTGATAAGAAGTTTGATAGATTCAATCACTGGTTTATGGGTTAATAAGGTTAACTTCATAAAGACTTAGATTTCCAGAGTTAAATACCCCTTCTGTTGCACATTTTCATGACTCCTTGCCCAAGGATATTGGCACTGATCTAGTGACAATTTTTATATCTTCACTAGCCTGGTTACCCAATCAGATAACAATCTTTTAATTAATAAATTATGTTCTAATGTTACGCTATATCTATTTTATCATTCTTAGTGTGATATACACTACTTGTTTGAAGGTTGCCAACTTTGAATGAACTTTGTTCTATCACTTATAAGGAGATTGTATCTGCTTTGTTCAAGGGATACTCCCCCTAGGTTTTGTAGAGCCCGAAGTGTAGGAGGTGTTTCTAACCCTCGTCAGTTGGTCCAGGTCCTTTGAACTGCCTTTGATTGGAGTTGGCTACTCCATAGGTAGAATAGGAGACAAACCTGGTTTGCAAGGAAAAAACCACCAACAAGATGGCGACTCCGCTGGGGACCTATGTTTCATATTGAATAGAATCTCCAAGGTGTTTTATCCCACAGTTTGTTCATAGAGTCAGTCATTTGAGAACATTGGTTGAGTATAGCTTATGTCTCTGCCTTTGTGTTTATATTCCTAAGTGATTCCTAGTCTTATTGTTGTCAAGTTGTAGTTACCAAGCTCTGAAAGTCTTGTTGTATTCCAAAAAGTAACACCATTGTTACTGATCTGTCCCAAGAAGCTTGGGTGGTGACTCTGAAGTCTTTGTACCAGTGCAAACCAATATTTAAAGATATAGAAGAAGTTCGGAGCAGAAATTCAAAGAGAGTCAAGAAGGCTAAAGGAATCCTAGTTCAAATGATGAGAACACAAGGTTATTACAGAAACCATCCAGAGCAGGAGCTGGAAGAAGAGTTGCCTAGAAACAAAGGAAAATGGGTGAAGGCAAAACCAGCACAAAAAGGTATGTCTACACCGCATCCCACCCCTGAACATCAAGTTTCTTCTCATTTCGGTTCACAAAGTGAAAGAGATTTGGTAGATTTAGATGATAATGTATCCAATGAGAGAGGGGAAGTGCATATGAAAAATATTGTAAATGAATATTCATCAGATCATGGCCAAAATGCCATACAACAAATGGGAAGGGGTAGATTCCAAAGGAATAATAGGAATACCCAACATGCTAGAACTATAGAATGCCCCACTCCCACACCTCTTAGGGCTACCTTTGTCCCAAATGATTCATCCACTGGGGATGACTATTCCCACAACCCACATCTATACCAAACTACTAGTACAGCTTCTGATAGAGAGTCTACATTACCTGATGAGGATGAGATCTCTGATGATATACAAAGACTTAGTCAGCAAATTGCTGCACTAAATGAGAGTAGGAAACATAGAGAAGCAACAAAAGAGAAAAAGATAAGAGATGCTATGGATCAGAGGGATGAGTTGCGTAGAAGAGTTAAAGAGATGGAAGCCATGGATAGATTGGCAGCCCAACAAAATGAGGAGGATACCCTGGTATTGCCAGAAACTTCAGGAAGGATCCTCTCTGACCCCCTGGTTAATAAGATCACAAATAAACCTCAAAGTCATAGGGTTGAGGAACATGTTGTTCCTCCTCCTAGGAATACCAGTAAACAACCTCAAAATGTTGACAAAGGTAAGTGTCCTATGCAAGAAAAGAGAGGAAATGAAGGAGTAAGGATAAATGAAGGAGGTGCTGCGAAGAACATAGATCAAAATAACACTGCCTCACTTTTTGATAAGCTAATGAGAGAAAATGAGGAGTTGGAGAGAAAAACAAGGGAGATGGAATTACTTGCAGCAAACAAAGAAATGAAAAGGAAGCTTAGTTTCCTTGAATCTACTTTGAAGGACCCTACCCCTAATGATCATAACACATGTGGTCGATCTATTTCTTCAAACCCTAATAATGGTGATAGAAGCTCACCTAGGGATAATCCTTCCAGTTCCCTTCCACTCCCTAGAGGTCATGAAAAGGTTTTCCATTTTGTTGATCTACAAGAGCCTCAAGGTTGATAATCAGGTCATGAAGATGAAAGACAGAGAGACACGGATACCCAGGGTGAAGAAAGAAGACCTGTGAGAAGAGGAGTGACTCATACTGACAAAGACAGGCAATTATGTTTTGATAATATCCCTGGTTACCCAAACCCTGTACTTGATAATGCTAGGAAACATGTGCCAAAGTTTGCAGGCAATAATGCTATCAATGGTGAGGATCACCTTAAAGCTTTTCAAAGTTTTTTAGAGGACTTTGAGCTATGGGATGAGGATGTAGCCATGAAATACTTCATGCAATCTTTGACAGAGGATGCAAGAGACTAGTATAGAAGTCTGCCTAATTTAAGCATTGATTCTAAGAATTCTTTCTTCAGAATTTTCAGAGAGCAGTATGGTGACCAAACTGACCCAAGGTTCAGGCTACATGATTTCAATAATATCACAAAGGGACATAATGAAATGGCTACTAAATTTAATGCAAGATTCAAGAAAGCAATGGCTAAGGTCCATGTTTCTCTCTCACCTAATGAAAGATCATGTCTATTTACTTACTGTAATGCCTATGACAGCAAGATGTGCTACTTGCTAAGAGATAAGGATCCACAATCTCTGCAAGATGCCTACAAGATGGTTGTAAACATTGAAAATAATAGAAGATCATTTGGTAAGATGGGTAGGAGAGATGATCCCAGGCTTACCAAGGCTTCTAAGCCTTCAAATGAGAAGGGGGTCAAGGATGCAGCACCAGATGACAAATGGGATCAAGTTTTGAGTTTGTTGTAGAAACAAGCAAAGGCTGAAAAGCCTCAATTTCAAAGGAATGAGAGGCCCCCAAGGCTACAAGACTATCCATATCACACTAACTGGAATAATGGGAGGCCTATCCAAAATAATCAAAGGAACTTCCATGGAGTTCCTGATCCGCTACAAAAGAATACCTCAAACATGGCAGCTGATCTGCCATGGTGTGATGCCTGTGAAATGCCACACTCCTCACATCAGTGTACTGTTGCAGCCAAAGCAGTGGAAGAAAAGCAAGGCAGTTATGAGGAAGGTGATTATCCTAGCAACCCTAATGAGACTTTGAATGTGTTCATGACCAAGTCAGATTTGGAGTATGAGGAATATTCCTCTGACTGTGGTGCTGATAAAAATGAGACAGATATGCAAAGACAAGAAGGTCTTCTTCATCAGCAGCAAATATTTTCTGATGGAGAAGGGGATGATCAGTTTACTGCTTACAACCTTGAAACCTTTGGCATTTCTTTGAGAAGACCTTCTAATGAAGAGATAGAAAGGTATGTGGTCACACTGGCTACCAGGGCTCAGGCTAGAAATGATATTCACCTCAGAAATAGGGTGGTAAAGGATAATCCAGGTCACCAAGGGGGAATATTCATCAAAGAAAGTGATAATAATCCTAAAGGGACTAGAACTAAAAACATAAAGGTGAGTACCAAAGCTAAGGAAGTCAAAGAGCCAAGAATTTGGGCTAAAAAGAATGACAAAGCTAAGATAACCAATGAAGCTACTTCATCAGATACAAAGATGAAAGAATTGAGGCCTGCAAATCAAAGTGATGGTAAGAAAATAGATGCACTGACTTCTCATGAAGTTATATTCCCAGAGATTCCAAGTTATGCACCAGTTGACATGTTTCAGGTCCTATCTCAGATAAGGGTCACAGTCCCACTTCTTGAGATGATGAGGATTGATGACCATAAGCATAAAACAATGGCAGTCATCAAGAGCATTGCTGGGAACAATCAACCCAAAATGGAAGCTCAAATACCTGAAACAAGTGTAGGATAGGTGAAGGATGATGCAGCTCGACTGAACGTAGATGGGAATCCTGAAGTCTATCTAGGAACTACAATCACTGCTAACCCTGATTTGGTCAACCCCTTCTTTTTGAGCCTGATTATCAATGGAAACTTGCTCAGAAATTGTATGATTGATTCAGGTGCCTCAAATAATGTGATGCCTATCAAAATCATGGAGGAAATGGGCTTAAAGGTGGATAGCACTTATGGAAAGTGCTATGCTATGGACTCAAGGGAGATCCCTGTGATTGGAATCATAAATGAAGTATCATATAGACTGGCAGCTTGCCCTGAGAAGGAATTTGTCATGAGTGTCATAGTAGTTGATATCCCTCCAGCATATGGAATGCTGCTGTCAAGGAAATGGTGTGCTTCTATGGGAGGAAGTATGTAATGTGACTTATCCTTTGCTACCTTTTCAATCAATTAGAAGGATGTTAAGATTGCCCGGGAGTCAAGGTGCAAGCATATGATTGAATCTACTGATAAAATAGAAGAACCTCCACTCATCAACTTTGTTGACACTGATATGGATACCTTTTGAGTAGAGGAAGCAGAACAAGAGGATGGAGAGACCAAGTCAGTATCAATAGTCAAAGAAGTCATGCAGACTACTGTAGAAGAGTCAGTATGGACCATGTTCTTTGATGGAGCTTGTTCCAAGGATGGCTCAAGTGCTGGTGTCCTGCTGGTATCACCACAAGGTAAGACCTTCAAGTATTCCTTTTTACTCCAATTTGCATGTACAAACAATATAGCTGAATATGAAGCCTTGTTGCTTGGCCTGAAAATTGCCTCTAAACATGATATTGAATCACTGAGGGTATTTGGTGACTCAGAGCTAATTGTTTCTCAAGTCAGATCTAGATTTGTCACTAAGGACAAGTGCTTGAGGCAATATAGGAATGAAGTGTGGGATACCATTGAGGCATTTGATGCCTTTGGAATAGATTGGGTAGAAAGAGGGAAAAATGCCAAGGCTGACTTGCTGGCCAATATTGTTGTTAAACTAGATGAAGTGACCTTTAATGGCATTTCTGGTATTGAGGTACAAACCAGGCCTGCAGCGCCTAATAATATCTGCAATTGGCAAGTTTTTCAAGATGACAATGATATCTTGAAATTCCTGCACTGTGTAGACCAATATGAGCATCAGGAGATTGATTTTGGCTCATATGTGGTAGAAGAGAATGGTAAAGAAACCTTTTTCAAAAATGAAGTAATTCAATTGAAGACCAATAAAATCCCAAAAGGACTGGTAGCACTGGAAAGAATCTTTGAAGGACCAGATAAGTCCAACACAAAACAAGCAGCTACCCATAAGGAAGACCTAGAAGAAATTAATCTAGGGACTGATAATGCACCAAAAAAGGTATACATAGGCAAGAAGATGAAGCCTCATGTAAGGAAGATGTTGATTACCCTATTGAGGAAATATAGGCATGTGTTTTCCTAGTCTTATGATGACTTGAAGGCTTACAGGGAAGATTTGTTCCAGCATGAAATTCCCCTGAAACCTGATGTGAGACCATTCAGGCAAAAGCAAAGGCCTATCAATCCAACCTTGAAATCCAAGATGCAGGAAGAACTAACAAAATTGAGTGATGCAGGGATTATTAAGCCTATAAGGCACTCATCATGGGTGTCAAACCTGGTTCCTGTAAGAAAAAAGAATGGTGATCTCAGGTTGTGTGTGGACTTCAGAAATTTAAATATTGCATCATTGAAAGACAACTATCCACTCCCAAACATGGAGGCTATGCTGTAGAAAGTGACTGGATGTGAATTGATGTCCATGATGGATGGATTCTCTGGTTACAACCAAGTCATGGTGAAAGAATTAGAGCAGTACAAGACAATGTTCACCACACCCTGGGGAACTTATGTCTATGTGAGAATGCCTTTTGGCCTAATTAATGCTGGTGCCACTTTTCAAAGAGCCATGGATGTGGCCTTTGCTGAGTTTTTAGACCTATTCCTTGTTGTTTACCAAGATGACTTGACTGCTCACAACAAGAAAGAAGAGGACCATTGCTCTCACTTAGAGAAAATCTTTGTCAGGGCATTGGAATATGGTATTTCCCTTAATCCCAAGAAATGTGCCTTTGGGGTTAAGGAGGGCAAGTTACTGGGGCACATTGTCTCAAAAGATGGCATCAGAATTGATCCAGAAAGGATAGAAGCCATTGATAAGATCCAACCACCAAAGAATGTCAAGGGAGTACAATCTTTCTTTGGTCAAATAAACTTCTTGAGAAGGTTTGTCACTAACTTTGCAGAAATCAGCAAACCTATCTCCAAAATGCTGAAGAAGAATGAGAGGATAGTCTGGTCAGAAGAGCCCTTAATGGCTTTTCAAGCCATTAAAGAAGCAATAAAAGATGCTCCTGTGTTGAAGACACCCGACTATTCAAAGCCTTTCCAGTTGTTCACGTTTGCCTCTTTTCACACTATAGCAGGGGTGTTGTTATAGAAGAATGATAATGGTTTCGAGCAGCCCATAGCCTTCTTCAGTAAGTCTTTACAAGCTGCAGAATTGAAATATGACATAAATGAGAAATAGGCATATGCACTAGTCAAGGCTATCAAAGCTTTCAGGCCTTACTTAATGGGAGTTGTCATAATTGCGTATGTGCCTAGTGCAGCTGTCAAAGACATTTTCACACAACAGGAAGTGTCAGGAAGGAGATGCAGATGGATTAATAGAATTCAAGAGTTTAACATTGAGGTCCAAATCACTAAGTTGGTGAGGGGACAAGGATTGGCCAAGCTTATGGCCCAAACCAATTTGGAAGCAAATCAAATAAACTCATTGGAAGAGGAAAATAGATCGAACATATGTGATATGGAACACTCTGAGTGGTATAAGAATGTGATCTATTATCTGCAGAGGATGAAGTGCCTTGATGACCTGAATGAAAATCAGAAGAGGACATTGAAGTTACACGCTATCAGATATGTTATCATACAAGGAAATTTGTGGTGGAGAAGTAGAGGAGTCATGCTGAAATGCGTTGATCAGAATCAGGCATTAGAACTTCTAAGGGAGATGCATGGTGGAGTCTGTGGCGGACATTACATGGCCAAGACAACTGCACACAAGGTGATGAGGGCCAGTTTTTGGTGGCCTACTATATTTAAAGATGCACATCAGTTTGTGAAGACATGTGATGCTTGTCAGCATTTTTCTGGTAAGTTAAAATTTTCTGGTAACCTTCCCCTCAGACCGGTTACTGTGCAATCTCCATTTCAGATTTGGGGCATTGATTTTATAGGGGAAATAACATGCAAATCTAGTGGAGGCCGCTCCTGGATATTAGTAGCCACTGATTATTTTACTAAGTGGGTGGAAGCAATCCCAACAAAGAAAGCAACTAGCAAGGTGGTGATTGATTTCTTGATAAACAATATACTGACAAGGTCTGGATGCCCAAAAAGAATTGTATTAGACAATGCTATGTGTTTCAGGTCTGAAGAATATACTGAGTTTTTGCAAAAAATATGGTATCCAAATTTCTTATTCATCACCATATCACCCACAAGGAAATGGACAAGCTGAATCAAGCAATAAGAGCCTAATAAGGATTATCAAGAGAATCTTAGATCAAAATAAGAGAGCCTGGGATTCTAAGTTGAAATTGGCACTCTGGGCAGACATGGTAACTGTGAAGAGGGCAATAGGTTGTGCCCCATTTGACTTAGTTTATGGGATAGGTGCTAGATTGCCCCAAAACAACCTGATAGAGACGTACAGGTTTATCCAGGTTTATGATGATGAAATTGACAGTGAGATGAAATTGAGAATGGATGCTCTCACAGAGCTGGATGAGACTAGAAGGGATGCTCAAAGGAGAAATGCCAAGTTGCAAATGCAAGTGAAGAATCTGTATGACAAAAGGACAACTGCAAGGAATTTTGAGAAAGGAGATTTGGTCTTATTATGGAATGCCAGATTGGAAGATAAGGGAAAACATGGCAAGTTTGATGCCATTTGGTTAGGCCCGTTCGTGATCAGTGATAAATGGGGAGAAGATTCATATTTTCTCCAAACTATGACAGGTGAAATTCTTGAACTGCCAGTTCATGGACAGTTCTTGAAGTTGTACTTCTCTTGAGGTATCTCTTTTCCATGAACAGTAGCTTAGGGTTTGCTTTTCATTTTGTTTTCTTGTTTGTGTCTACTGGCTCTGTCCAGGCCAGTTCTTGGTTGGTTTTGGTCTTTTCTGTTTGGTCTGCTCTCCCAGTGATCTTGATTCTTGCTATGCCCACCAGGGGCATACATCCCCCAATTGGAGCCTATGTTAGTCCCTTTTTTGGGTTGCCTTTCATTCCCTAGTTATGTGCTCTTTGATCTCTCTGGTGAGTCCCTTGTTTGGGGTTTTTTCCCTTTCATTCTGTACGTGGGACAAGTGGTCTCCCACAAGGGTTGAGCTCAGCGTGCCAAGGGTTTGTTGGATCTCAGTTGTGATCATATGGTTTGCCCTTGATGTCAAAATCCTTTTCAGTATGTTCTCATTGTTGATCTGTCTCAGAATGGTTCTCCTTGCACATCACAGGTTTTGGTTGTTTGAAGAGTCTTCCCAATCCAATTTGAAATGTATGGGTTTCCTATCGGCAAGACATTTTAGAAGTCTTGGCGATTGAATTTATCATTCAGGCTACAGTCGGCAAGACTTCTATTATTCCGGCGACATAATGTATCTCGACCTTCGGGTAGCCCTGTCGGCGCAAGGTCTTATCGAAGTGAAGTGTCACACCCGACTCGCTAGAATGAGCATTTTGGAAAAGTGTATTGCCATCAGTGTGAAGTCACAACGAATTTGCAAGGTCACACCAACCGATGGTGGATGGAAGCGTATCAGCAAGAGTCTGGGTTTTCAGAATTGGTCTAGGTGAAGTGTCTTTGTCTCACTAAAATAACATATGGGATTCACTTCGGCCAGACTTGGAGCTTTCGATGTAACATCTCAGTGAACTCCTCTTGGTCCCACCGACAAGAGCATATGGAAGTCTCTCAGCATGAGTTGTGGCTATCGATGTAACTTCTTGCCGAATTTGAAAGGTCTTGGCGAGTGACCTTTAGTCTTGCCGGTGGAACATAAAGGGTCTTCGTCGGCATAGGTTTTTATTGTCTCAGCGACACATAAGTGAATGAAGAATTTCAAAAAGACATGTGTGTGCTCTACAGGAGGTCTTCCCGATATCTTAATGTTATAGTGATGCACAAAAGGAAAAAGGTTTTAGTCGGTGTGAGATCATTAATGTTCCTACATCTATTGTGAGCTCAGGATGTTTTGGCAAGATACAGAATGTTCTATGAGATGTCTGCCCGACTCCGCGATCTCTCGCCGATATGGGAGTGACTTCGCTGTGACGTCTTGCTGAGTGTGCCCAGTCTTCCCGACCCGCCTATCTAACAAAGTGCGAAGCTTGTCGGTATGAAGTCTCATCGACATTGTGATCTCTTGCCAACTATGATGAGTGTTCCATGTAGCATCCATCCTCGCCTTGACGCCTCCCCGAAGTTCCTTCCTCACCGCTAACCGCTTTTTAGTGACTCCATTTCAAATTCCGAACTCCCGCATTGCCGGGTGCGGGTTGGCGCGGCAGAGGTGGAATTTATTACAGAATTAGGGCAACGGACTGTCTGAGATGGAGAAGTGGTTGGAACGGCTAAATTCTGCATTTGTGGCCTCTGGATCTATGATGGTCGCACCCGCAGATTTCCTGGACAGCATGGTCAGTGTACCCTCCTGGTTCTGACCGCCATGGCTTGCCATCCCTGTACTTGTTCGATTCGACCAGATTGTGTGACATTCTCCCTGTTCCACCTGACAGGATCCTTCATGATGATTCAGATTGGTTGGTGGAGGTTTATGGCCGAGCTGCAAGATGTGCTTCCATGTCAGCTAGGGTTTCTGTTGGTGTCCACATAGACTCATGCTGACATGGTGACCCTGGCTGTATAAATGTAATTTCTTTCCAAAAGGTTAGGGGTTCGATGGCAGTTTTAAAAAAATTGTAAAGGGAACCAGTTGTCTTTGGTTGGGTAGCTAGGTTTTGGTCTAAAGAAAGAACACTTAGAATAGATCAAATTTAGTGTCAATTTTGAGGGCAAGGAAAATAGTATCGAATGTAAGGCTTTTGGATATATTATGGATAGTGAATGTAGTTGATAAAATCTCAAGTCTCTCCTTGTAATGGTGTATATGAAATTTTAATGAGATCAAATGATCAAGGATCATTTCATTATTTGTTTGTTTGATTATTGCTCTTGTTCAAGGAATGAGTTAGATTGCATTAATTAACCAATAGTTTTCTATGCATCGTTAAGGGATTTGGTAAGAAGTTTGAAAGATTTGTACATTAGTTTATGGGTTAATAAGGTTAACTCCATAAAGACTCAGGTTTCAAGAATTAAATGTTCCTTCTGTTGCACATTTTCATGACTCCTTGCCCAAGGATATTGGCACTAGTCTGATGTTAGTTGTATGCCTTCGCTGACCTGGTTATTCGACCTGGATAACAAGCATTTTAATAAATCAATTATGTTTCATGTTATTCTATATGTGTTTTATCATTCTCAATGTGATAAACATTGTTTGTTTAAAGATCGCCAACTTTGAATAAACTCGCATATCACCTATAAGGAGATTGTATCTGCTTTGTTCAAGGGATACTCCCCCTGGGTTTTGTAGAGCCGAAGTGTAGGAGGTGTTTCAAACCCTCGTTGGTTTGTCCAGTCCTCGAGCAGCCTTTGATTGGAGTTGGCTACTCATAGGTAGGATAGGAGACACACACGGTTTACAAAAAACCACCAACATAATCCTTAGGCATTATCTCATGTTTTCTTTTATCCACTACTAGAGTAGCTATATGGAGTGTTCTTCCTCCATCTACATTATTTTTCATAACATGTTTTGTCTTTTCTCTTCGCCTAGGCTTAGGAGTTTCCATTTCTTGCATTAAGTTTTTGAGATCCAAAGGCACTAGTTCTACTTCCAATGGGAAGCCAATTCCCTGACTAACCAATCAGGTGCATCTTCATTATATTTTTCCTCTTCAACATTTCTTTGTTCCTAGTTTTTAGTATGCTCAAGAAATTCTACTCTTACATTCCCAACCTTTCTTGTCACATCCTCTGGAACTGGAATATTTTCAGTATTCACTAGAACAAATTTTAGATTACTAGGATTCGACACTATCTCTTCATTTCCAAGACTTATATTTTCCTGTCCAACCATGTGCTCTATACTAGTCTTTAGGGAATCACTTTCTTCATGTCCTATTACATCAAGATTCTCTTCATTTCTTACCCAAACATCAAAGGTTTTTGATGGCTCTATATTCTCAATTTCAACCCGGTCTTCTCCTATCTTTTCAAAAACCTACGGTTGTTCAACATCATTTCTACCATTACTTAGTGAAAGTTTGGAATCAATTGTATCTTCAATAACAACATCATAAGTGGTAACTTGACCTATAGTTTCCCCTGTTTCCTTTTCATTAAGTATCCTAGGGTTTCCCACCTTTGGGGTGAGTGTTCCTCTTTTGGATTCTTCTGCTTCAACATCTATAGGAATTGACCCTATATTCGACATTTTTTCCACCATTGGCTATACCATGAGATTCTCTTTAGATTTCCTCTTTTACTCATTCCATCATGGCACCCCATTTCTCCCACTGTTCCTTGATTTTCTCTTCATTTAATTCAAAACTCTCTTCTAGAGCCACATGAGTCTTTCCCAGTGTCTATTTTACTACAACTGTATTAACTAATAGGGGAGAGGTAAATAATGCTGTAACCCTCTAGGATGTAGACCTTGTTTGAGCATGAGTATTCATTTTTTTACCACCTCTTCATCAATCATAGGTTGAATCTTCAACTTTTCCATGGAAGAAGATGTCACTCTAGGCTTCGCTATCACTTTGACCTTAGTCCAGTTTCTTTATGTTGGCTAGTTGGTGCCAATGAAACTCTTTGGATTTTGGCATCAAGTGTTCTCTCCTCAATATGCACAATTTTATATGCTTTACTAGAATTTCTCTTTTTCTTAGCAGGCTCCTCATACCTAGACTCACCTTCTTCTCTCTATTTCTTCTTTGGATTGAGAGAGTATGTGGGAATTATCCTAAATTTTCTCAAAGTTTTACAATAATCATCAATCCATCATCAAGTGTACACTAAAATATATTTAGAAATTTCCTCAACGATCATTATTTCTTTACTTTCATAATTTGGATCCAAGATGGGTTCATCATAAAACTTATTTGAATTATAGATCAGATTCAAAAACCTCTCCATCATCTTCATCGAACTAATTTGGAATGTCATGGAACTTAAGATTCTGTGCTGATTGTAATGATAACCTTTGATATGATCTCTTCCTCACTTCATGTTCGTCATCACAATTGAGCTATGAATCCTCTAAATGATGAATATGGGCATGCTTGCCAACTATCTGCTTGGAAATACTCCCCTTTGGATCATATTTCTTTCTTTGGAGTGTAAAGAACTCCAATTAGTACATATTTAATTCTTCTTCCCACAAATTAGCCACTTTAGCCACATTTCACTTATAATTCCCCATTGTGATGGGAAATTTTACAGAACATTTATTGCATGCTACACTAAAAAGAGCATGGGATGACTTCATATGTCTTACCAATTCCAATAGTAATAGTTTGTTTATTGGGTACCTGAGTAACATGAAAGGGCATCCTTTGAACCCTTCCACCCTGATGTAAGTGAAAGTGGGAAACTGAATGTACTAGCCTCCAACTTGCTGAATGATCCTCTATGCTTCCAAAGATAACCACTTAAAGCTTTGTCACCCTTCGTTATCCTTACCAAATTCATGGAAAACACATCATTAACTCTTCGATAATGCTCCCGATATTCATGAAAAGTGATCTGGGGTAAATGAGCATATATCAAACTATTCCTTGTTTCTCTACTCAGGGTACCTACTCTATTCAACCCTTGCTTATTTTCCCTTAGGGAATAGGAATAAATCACATATGAGGACATAGAAAACCATAGAGACTGTGGAAATTCCTTTATCTGATCATCTAACCTGTCACTGATAAAACTTCCCTAATGAATTTGCACAGGGCCTTCCATTAATTTGGCTTTGAGTATGAACATCCATGGTTCAAATTTATTGGCATCTCTAAGTCCAACTATCCTACTTAGCATAGTTATAACATCTTGAACATTTGGGGTGAACACAAATCTTAGAATTGGTTTCATTTTCTTTGTAATTTCCTCTTGGCACCACTATGTACTCATAATTTTCCTATTATGCTCTTCTACGCTCAGGTACAGTTTGACCACTATGTTTAGATCTATTGGATTCATCTAAGGAAATGTGAGGAGCCCAAATGTATATACAATTCCTTTCACAAAAGATTTGTGTAGAATCTTCATTCCTTTTCAACAACTCTCTTATCTGGGTTGTAACAATTTAAATATTCCATAACCAGTTCAGGGGCCTCCATTGTTGGCGGAAACCCTCTTGCTAAATGTAACCCACTTGCTATAACATTCTTCGTACATTGAGAAGCATTTTCTTGTTGGGCCCGCATGATGAATTTGACATAGGAAAACCATCCTAGATGAGTATCAGTAATTATCCCACCAATTGATATAGGTTGTGAAGCAAAATATTGGAACTCATTTTCTGGCCTTGCTTCAAAAGTGCTCATATTTACTTGTGTGTCTTGCATTTTTTTTATAGATATGTGCTTTATGTGCCAGTTAGGGTTAAATTTAACTAGTTATCTTCAAAAATTCATAAAAATTTCAATCTACCGTTTGGTTAAATTCATTTAAAAATAATCAACATTTCAATTTCTAGAGGAAATACCATTATCTTGGGACATGCATGCATAAAAATGACTAGCAGGATTTTGGTTGTAAAAAACATACCTAATTTTGCTGATGATATAATTGTTTAGAATGCAAATTTGAGACCCTTGGTAGCTATGTTCTTGGTTTCTTGAGGTTTACCTTTCTTTGCACACCGCGATATTGATCTTGATCTTTCAATGTCCTTGGAAATTAGTAGTATAGTGTGAGGTAGAGTGTTGTAAAAGTAATTGCATGCTCAAGGTGGTGCCAAATACATGTGTAGTTTTCCATCTTCATTAATTACCTATTATAATGCATTGATTTTCTTGAATAAAGGTGCAATTATGGAAAATTAGAAGAAGACAAACACCTTGGTTTCTGTGCAAGGCCACCACTAGAGAAGAAGATGATGCAAAAAGATTACCTGACATGCTTGTGTGCCACTTTGATTCTTATGAGGAAAATAATTTATAAGGAAAATCTACTTTGGATACATGACCATTGATGATCACAAGGTTTGAATCCTCCGGTACCGGACCTTGGAAATATTATCAGGAACTAGGATGTTTACCCACCGAGCTCATGAAAACCAGGTGCAAAGAGAGAAACTGGGAATCGGGTTCAAGAAGGACCAAAATAATTTAAAGATATTCAAAATAGAACCTCCAGATAAAGAAATGAAAAGCAACCATCAAACTAGCCGATGAAGAAAAAGGATGTGTGCACCAGGATGATTTACCCTAGTGAGGACTCACCGAGCTTAGATTATTGACTAGGTGGGGAACTAGGACCAACAAAAGATACAATATCCTTAGCACAACTGCATCAACTCCAGGACTTTAGGGTCCGATGAAATTGATAAGACTTGAGGGAAAAATCGCAACACTCATAATCCAGGAAAGAATAGGGATTCAGGTAATGAACAGGAAAGCTAAAACAAAAATTGCATGTTACCATTTCCTACAAAAGTAGCACATCGAAGGAAACAAAGGAAAATGAAAGAAAAGAAAAGTAGTAAAAAAGGGGGTCCACATTTTTCCAGGGAGAAAAGTGGGGCATTTTGTGAGACCACACAACAACTAGCAACCAACAAAACTAAAAAAAATAATAGAAAGCCAATTTTGGACCTAATAACCATGCTTCAACTTTCTTCAATCTTCAAATTATAAATAGTTATATCCTCATTCTGACATTCCATCTTCACTTTAGTCAGAATACAAGATTAAATGTTACTAAGCTCACATGTGTGTAATTGGTTTATTCCACTACAATAAATTTAGAGCATAGAAAATGTTTGCATTGACCTACATAAATTGGAAATTCCTTTTAAACCAACCTTGGATAGAGCCTTGCTACCAATCAAGCATCCATAGCCCTGAAAGTTTATCTTTGTAATTCCCCCTAAATATAGCTCTACTGCTAGTCAAGTGTCCATAGCCCTGATAGAGATATTTGGATAGCCTAAAGAGTTGATTTTTTTCTTTTGATATTTCTTTGATACTCTTTTTTTTAAAATATTTCTATGTAATCTCATTTGCTTCAACTTGCAAGAAATGAAGCCTGCTATTAGGTTGGGAATTATAGTGGTAGAAAAGGCCACCTTTTGATTTTTTACTCAATGCAAACAACTGCTATCCAAAATTTCAATAGAATGATTTAAGATATGGGCGTTTGTAACTCAACATTGACTAAATGATTTATGTGAGCTAAAGTAAAAGGAACTGAAAAACTCCCCAATCATATATAATTAAAGGACTATTTCTAGTCGAAGCATAGATCATATTTTCAGAATTGGCATTCTATTATTTTGACCACCTTCAAAGGTTGCTAATTATTGTATAACTTGACGACGCAAAACCCCGAAAAGCAAACAAAACAAAGCAACAAAGGAACACCCAAAAAATCAAAACAAAAAAACAAATATTTATATACTAGCCAAAGGAATAGCAACCAACACTAAGCTTGGAAGTAATGTTTCAAGAATTTCCCATTAACAGGCAATGGGACATCTTCTCCAATCAAAGTTTTAAGTCTATAAGTATTGTCACCTAAAATTTCAAACACTTGGTAAGGACCTGTCCATCACTTGTCAAAATTACCATGTTCACCTTTACGCTCATGGTCTTTGTCCTAATACAAGACTAAATTGGATATCCTAAAAGTTTTTAATCTAGCCCTTTTTTCAAACCATTGTTTTACCATAGATTGGTGCCTAAAAAAATTGTCTATAGATCAGGTACATTTTTCACCTAAGTGCATCAATTGCAACAATTGAGCTTCAATCTAATCATCTAATCCAATGTACTCTTGAGCAAATTGTCAAGTGGGGATTTTCAAATTTTTAGGCAATATGGTATCTACCCCATAGAATAAGTGGTAAGGAGAATTCCCCAATGCGGATTTCATCCTAGTACGATCTACCCAAAGGGAGAATTTCAATAGAGAATGCCATTCTCTAGGATTCTTTTCAACTGATTTCTTGATTATATCCAGCAGATTCTTGTTTGATGATTCCACTAACCCATTTCCCTATGGATAATAGTTAGATGAGAATTTCAATGTTATACCACATTCAAATGCCCAATTAGAAAACTTTAATGAGGAAAAATTAGGGTCATTACCACATACCAGTGCATACAATACTGCAAACCTGGTAATAATGCTTTCCTCAAGAATTTGATTACCAGCTCTGTGGTGCATTGTTTGCTACGACATGCTTTTGTCCATCGAGTACAATAATTGGTAGCCGTCAGCACAAACCTGTGACTTGCGGACAATGGAGGATTGATGGTATTGATGAAGTCTAAACCCCATTGTGAGAAAGGGCGCATCTCCATTATCAGTTGTAATGGCTGAGATTTAAATCTTCCTTTATCAACAAAAAATTGACATTTGTAATAGTTCTTTACATGTTCATAAGTATCTTTGAAAATAGTTGGCCAATAATAGCCAACTCCTATGATGAGATGTGTAGTAGCTAAGGGTGCTCCATGAGTTGTACCAAATTTATCATGTAATTCTTGCAACACTTCATTCACTTATGTCTTATTCAAACATCTTAGATAAATTCCTTTGTGATTCTTCTTGAATAGAACCCGTTCTTTAATCATATAACTTTGAAATTTTATCTTTAGGGTTCTTCTCTAATTTTTTTGCATATGATCAGGGTAGTTATGATTAACTAAATAATGCCATATATCTGAATACCAATCATCTTGATCTTTTACATCCAGAGTATATTGTTGGCTGGAGATTTGTGGATCAATCTCAACAATGGATTTAAGTAAGGCTTGTCCTCAAACCAACTTTATGGGTATAACTCTAAATCAAAATCTTGTAAAATCATAACCCACTTAGCTCTCTTTTCTCTAAGCTCACTTTGTGTTAGTATAATTTTTACACAGACATTTGGGACAATTGCCTTAACTATACTTCTGAGAATGTAATGTCAAATTTTTTGTACTACTTCAACCAAAGCAAAGGCTTGTTTTTCAATATCCATGTATATGAGCCCCACTTCTTTAAATGGAGTGCTCATAAAAGCAATCAACTTTTCTTCTTTGTTCTCACACCTTTGTGTCAACACTGCTGCACATGTATGACCAGAAGCAAAAGAGTAAATATAAAAAGGTTTAACATAATCTGGCCTTACTAGAACCAGTGCTTCCGTAATTGCAGCTTTCATATTCTCAAAGGCGAGTTTAGCTTCATTCTTCCACTCAATTTTTGCATCTTTCTTCAAAAAATCATCAAGTGGTTTCACTATCTCGACAAATCTAGTAATAAATTTCTGAACGAAATTGATCTTATTGAAATACGATTTCAATTCTTTTTACTTCTTGGCGGTTGCAATTTGAGTAAGGAACTCACTCTATCTGGGTCTATTGAAATACCTCTTTTAGAAATAATGTGTCCCAACAGTTTTCCTTCAGTCACCCTGAAAATACATTTCTTAGGATTCAATGAAACTCCATAAGTTTTCAAATCTTCGTATGTCCATGCTATAACCTTCCAATAATCTCTGAGTGCCTGAGCAATAGTTCTTCTTTCTTCTGCGGTACATACCTTCCCTATAAACACGTTCTTAGGATCTTCTTTATTATTCAAATTATATAATTCAAAGTGCCCTCCATCACTCTTGGGAAGGTCTTTCTATTAGACTATATGATCTATATTAAACAATCTCTCCAATTGAATTATCCCTTTCAAAATATTATTATCTTTAGCTTGAGCTAATTCTTCATCTTGAATTTTTCCATCTGTGTGATCTATTTCTTCAATTATTTGTTCCTCGAAGATACCGATGTTAGTAATAAATTCCAATAGGTGATTATCATCTTTGAACACCTATGAATTTGTAACATTATTAGGAATAGAGGGCAACTACACTAGCTCAAAAATAAACCTCCTCAAATCGGAAGCATCAAAAGGTTCTAGACCACTAGTAGCAATAGCTAGAGCATTGGCTCTCTGATTGAATCTTCATGGAATGTGAGTAATGTTAAAGGCATCAAAATATTTTATCAAGTCCCACACTTTGTGTCGATAACTGGACAAGAATTTGTAATGACAAATATACTACTTTTGAACTTGCTTGACCACCAACTCTGAATCACCAAACACTTTAAGAATCTTGAATTTCTTCTTGATCATGAGCATCAAATTGTGAATGAGGGCTTCATATTCTACCACATTATTGGTACATTGGAATTGTAATCAGTAAGCAACAAGAAAAGACTTACCTTGCGGACTAATGAGATCAAATCCAATTCCAATTCCTTGTTTCGATTTAGATCCATCAAACTTAAGGGTCCAAGTTTGATCCTCGACAACTTTGAACTTAGCATTCTTGAGAGTGGACAAATTGACATTTTCAATCTGCTTGGCCTACATTTTATCTCCAAGTATTTTGGGTTTAGGCCTATTAAGTGTAATGTTTTCTAAACAACACTGGATTTCAATTATGTGAATGATTTCCAAGCACATAATGCAACTATCTTCTGAGTGTGCACAATTGTGTAACCTACACCAACCCTGCAACAATTTTTTTTTAGTGAATCTTTAATTTTCTCGCTCTTTCAAGATTCTATAAAAAAAATCTTTCAAAATTTATCTAAACAGTTCTATCATCTTCTTCAAAAGAATCATAATTCGATTTGAATAACATGTCCATTCTGGGAGTTATCTAATTATTCTTTTCAGTATTATACATGAAAACTTCTATTTTAACTTTCGAACTTCAAATTTTATAAACCCTTGGTTGTATGTCTGTGTATAGAACTTCATTTTTTTGATTGTAATCAGTGATCATATATTTCATGCGTGGCTCTCTCTCAATCCTGATTTGATTAGGAACTCCTTTCAATGGTAACCACATATGCAAGAAATCTGTGGCCATACATCCGCTCAAAGTCTTTGACCAATCCCTACTCAATAGCATCCCATAAGTATTAGGTATCTCAACAGCCTGAATATCTATATAATACTAAATCTAGGGATTTGACACTAGTTGCATATGAATATTGGTTAATTTTTTTACTACATTTACTTTGATTTTGTTAAGTTGAGTGACTTTCTTCAGAGAATTTTCTAGAGTTAAACCTAGCATTTGACATATGGACAAAGGCATCACAATAGTAGATGATCCAGAATCTACTAAGCAATTATGGAAGTTTTTACCAAATAATCTCAATGTGAGCAAAAATGGTGGGGACTCTATTTTTCCTTTATAAAAGGCTACTTGCGTGTCCACCATAGGAATAATATTTTTGTCTTTTTCCTTAATGGAGTTATCCTTCACCTGGGATTCTTTGCTAAACTTTATTTCTTTTAGAAAATCTTCTAAGGTATTCAAGAAAGCTTTCCTGATCATAGGCATTTTGAGCAATTTTGATAAAGAGAGGTTGATTTTTACTTTTTTGATCTCTTCTACTAAATAATTAGTCAATTTTTTGTTGATCAACAAAATCTACCTTTTCACTTTGTGAAATATTCGATGAGTTATATTGAGAGGTAACTTTGGGTAACCCTGGAGTATTACTTTCATCGGGTGGAGTATTAAAGTAATTTGGTGGGATTGACATGGTCTTGAAGGCCCTTTAAATTTAGTTCCACCATTTGCATTACTTCTCAGGTCATAGCTATGTCCTTTTGGATATTGTTGAAAAGCATGAATTTCATCAACTTCACACTGAGGTTCATTTTCATCTTGATAAGGAAACGTGTATGTTTCTAAAGTCATGGCTAAACTATCTCCTTCGTGTTCATAAGTATGACTCTTGATAATAGTAGGTGATTCAACACATTCATAGCTTTCAAGAACCAAAGTAGAATTGTATCCTACTAGAACTAATTCATTTCCTTTAGGGGGATGAGAGTCACACTATTCATTGTAGTGTGTAGCAGCTAGAAATGTATTTGATATGATTTTAAACTACATACAATCCATTTCAAAATGAGCATTTGTGTTGTGGATTCGACACCAATTGTTCACGACAAGGTCAACTAAATTCACCTTTTGTTGATTATCAAGGTGAAGAAAGCTTGCAATATGAACTTAAATAGGTGAATGCAAATCTGAAATATGTAGATTAACCTTTAGCCTTAGTGTGAAGAAAGAATGAGAGAGAGAGATAGAAGAATCATAACACATGCAACAACAAATTTACATGGAGAAACCCCAAAGGGAAAAAACTCCACCACCGAAAGAGAGGAAAGTATATTACTAATATTATGAAATATTACATGCAGCAATAGACTTCTCTTATCATCCCTGTAAAATCTTGCAGCACCCTGTTACCTTGCAAACCTGCAAAATTGAATTGAATAACTCTAGCTCAAGGCCCCTATTTAAAGAGATTTGTGAGGATGAAAACCACCATGGTTTCACCAAACAATAGGCAGCAATACCACCTAGAAAAACCCACGCCTCCCTTCATGAAATGGTCATGACATCCTAAAAATAGCCTCTTACAGATGCTCTTACAACTGTCATAAGGCATAACTTATGCATGAGCACCTGGGGTCAAAGATAGCATATTCTGTCATAGGAATTTGTCATACTTGTCATAGGAATCTGTCATACTGTCATAGCATCTTATGACAACTATCATACATGTCATAGATGCTCTTACAACATCCTAACAACCTCATTCTAGAAGATTCCAAGTGGGATGCCTAGCTATTTTGTCCTTTTCCTAAATGACAAATGGTAATGGTAACACTACATTTACATTGTCTCTTTCACCACCATTGGTTAAACGATTTCACCTCTTATGGGTAAATGTTGAAAACACTTTAGGAGAATAATTAATTAAAGGATTTACAAGGTTGATGGCACCTAAATCCTAACATTCTCCCACTTGACATCATACATTTTAAATTACACCCATAGAGATACAATTACATAGAATTAAGTATAGTGATCAAGGCCCATGGCCTTTCTGCACCAAGATAACTTTTCCATGGTGACTGGCTTCGTAAGAGAATTTGCAACATTATCCAAAGTGTCAACTTTTTCAATCAAGACCTGTCCATTCTCAACCATTTCTCACATAAAGTGATACTGAACATTAACATGCTTAGTACGAGCATGATACATAGGATTTTTAGCCAAACATATGGCACTCTGATTATCACATCCAATCCTCACTATCCTGCAATCAAAACCAATACCATTACCAAGTCTCTGTAACCAAACCGCCTCCTTAGAGGCATGTGTAGCAGCCATATACTCTGCTTTAGTTGTGGACAAAGCAACTGTAGGTTGTCTTTTACTCATCCAACTTACTGCACCTCCAAACAAAGTAAACACATAGCCACTAGTGGACCTTCGACTATCCAAGTCACCTGCCCAATCCGAATCAACAAACCCCTGTATGTCCAATAACAATGACTTATCAACATTATCAATACCATGATAAACCAAAGAGTAATTAGGGAGCTCACAAATATCTAAATACCCTTTTAATAGAATTGTTCTTACTGTATTAGACATAAACCTACTTTGTGAACTCCCACTTGGGCTATATCTCGGTCTAGTACAAACCATTGCATACATTAAAACTATCGACAACACGAAGCATAAGGAACTTTTATATTTACTTTATCAATATTTCTCATCATCCAATTTAGGACACATGTCTAAACTTAACTTAGTACCAATAGGAAATGGAATATTTACTGGTTTACAGTCCTGCATATTAAACCTTTGCAAAATAGTGTTAACATACTTGCTCTGACTTAACCAAAGCTTTCTGTGAATTTGATCCCTAATGATTTCCATCCCAAGAATATATTTAGTAGCCCCTAAATCTTTCATATCAAATGTGCCAGAAAGCTGAGTTTTAAGTTCCCTAATCATTGCCTTATTGTTACCAATGAACAACACATCATCCACATATAAGACAATAATTAGTATCTGATCATCAATAACTTTAAAATAAACATGGTGATCCTCTTCACTTCTAACAAAACCCAACTTTAATGCAAAGGAATCAAACTTTTGGTACCACATCCTAGGTGACTGTTTCAAACCATATAGAGACCGTTTTAACTTGCAAACCAAGTGTTCTTTTCCTTTCACAATAGAATCATCAGGCTGTTTCATATAAATTTCTTCCTCGAGATCCCCATGTAAGAAATAAGTTTTAACATCCATTTTTTCTATTTCAAACCATAAGCAGTAGCAATGGATGAAAGGAATCTAATAGAAGTTAACTTAGCAATAGGAGAGAATATTTCACCAAAATCAACTCTCTCTCTTTGGGAGTAGCCCTTGGCCACTAATATGGCCTTGTACCATTCCAACTTATCATTTGCACCAAACTTCTTTTTATATATACCCACTTTACAACCAATGGCCTTTCTTCCTTTCAGAGATCCCAGATGAAGACCGATTCATCACATATCAGAAAGCAAATTTACATAACAATGAAAAACGCGAGGGCTATACCTATCAACTAGATTTCATTGTCTTGTGGACTTCAAAGGTGGGGTAAGAGATTCCTCCTCATGTTCATCCTCATTGTTTTCAACTTCTTCTATTACAACAAATTCTTTAGAACTCTCTTCTTCTTCTCCATCTTCTTGTCCATCTCTCTGTTCTTCCACATGTGCATCTTCTTGCTTAGTTTCAAAATGCATTGTTTTTTACTTTTCCTTTGGTTGCACATCTTCAGAGTTAGCTCTAAATTCCCTGAAAATAACATCTCTAGAAAATATCATCTTTCGTGTTAGTGGATTCCAAAGTTTATAACCTTTAACATTTTCACCATACCCTACAAAGATGCATTTCTGAGATTTGGGATCCAATTTAGACTGCTTCTCTTGAGGCACATGAACAAAAGCCTCACAACCATAGACCCTTAAATGTGAAATTGAAGGATTTTTACCCAACCGCATTTCATAAGGTGTTTTATCAACAAGAGTTTTACAAGGAGATCTATTAATTAAATAACAACTAGTACTAATAGCTTCTTTCCCAAAAACATTTATCTTAACTTAGCACTCAATACTTTAACATGCTCCTAGCTCTTTTCCTTATTAATGTATCGTTCATTCTTTTGTTGGGGTGTGTGTAGTCTTTTGAATAACAATTCCCAAGATGTTTGGAAAACTCATCAAATTCCTTAGAACAATATTCACCTCCATTGTCAGATCTCAATACTTTTATCTTATAATCTGTTTGTTTTTCAACCAATGCCTTAAATTCCTTAAATTTGGTGAAAACTTTAGATTTTGTATGCATAAAATAAATCCAAGTATATCTTGAGTAATCATCAATGAAGGAAACATAATAACGTGATCTACTCAAATAATCTGTATCCACTGGACCACATACATCCGAATGAATTAGTTCTAACAATCCATTAGATTTATTAGTTCCTTTAGGAAATGATGACCTGTTTTGTTTACCAAACACACAATCCTCACAAAAATCATTTTTACCAACAGAATAATCAGAAATACCATCTACTAGTTTCTTATCAAGTATAGTCCTAAGACCTTTTTCACCAATGTGACCCAAGCTATGGTGCCACAACATACATGCATTTTTAGTGCTAGTTACTGTTACAAAAAGTAGAGGCATGTAATGTAAATAGATTCCCTGTCCGAGATCCTTTAGCAACCACCAAACTTCCCCTTACCATCCTGCAACCAGACTTGTCAAATGTCACATTCATTCTAGAATCATTCAACTTGGAAACCGAAATTAAACTTTTTGTAAGTCCTGGAATATGTAAAACATCATCAAGGATTTTAACCCTCCCATCACTGAAACACAAATTTACCTTTCCTTTATCGACAATATTTTGTGAGCTGTTGTCACCCATGAAGACCTCTCCTCCATCATATTCTTTGTATGTAGAAAACCACTCCTTGTGAGGAGTCATATGGAAGGAAGCACCTGAATCAATAAGCCAAGCATCATTGCAAACTATGTTAGCTGAAATAATCAAAGCATCATAATCACTATTATCAGAGGAATTTTCCGTGAAGGAATCTACATTCATTTTCTTATTTCTACATTTCTTCTTCACATGTCCCCATTTACCACAGTTCCAACACTTCACTATGCTCTTTCCAGGGGTCTTAGATCATCCTTTAGACTTATCCTTCTTCTTATCCCCTTTAGGCCCTTTCTCCTTGGGCCTACCTCGCACATGCAAGGCATCTTGGGAGCCACTATGCATGGTCTTCCTCCTCATCTCTTCTAAAAGAAGTATAGGAATAACGTTATCCATCTTAGGTTCTGCACCACCACTTGTTATAACCATAATTAAATTTTCCCAAGATTCTAGAAAAGAGCAAATCAATAGAATACATTTATCCTCATCTTCTATTTTAACATCAATAGATGCAAGCTGACTTATAATCAAATTAAAAGCATTCAAATGTTTAGCAATAGAATCACCATTCTTCATCTTTAATGAATATAAACATCTTTTGAGATACAACTTGTTAGACGAACTCTTAGTTTGATATATTTCACCTATCTTCCTCCAAAGCTTGTATGTCATGTCTTTTGAAGAGACATTCAGGAGGATAGAATCAGTGAGACACAACTGAATGGTCCCTCGAGCCTTCTTGTCTAACTTCTTCCAATCTTCATCTGACAAGGTTGAAGTAGATGGCGTCTTATCAAATGAAATTGGTAACCACTGATCTCTCTCCTTAAGGAGATCCTCCAATTTCAACTTCCACATCTCGTAACCAATGCCATTGAACTTCTCAATATCTTGATGAGAGGTGGAGGCCATGGTATACAATCTTTCACAAAACTGCAAAACACACAACACAAAAGCTCCCACTGCAGCAAAAACCTTCAACACTTTAAAAGGAAAGCGTCGCTTCCTTAACAAAAACGTTAGCTCTAATACCAAATGTTGTTTATCAAGGTGAAGAAAGCTTGCAATATGAACTTAAATAGGTGAATTCAAATCTGAAATATGTAGATTAACCTTTAGCCTTAGTGTGAAGAAATAATGAGAGAGAGATAGAAGAATCATAACACATGCAACAACAGATTTACGTGGAGAAACCCCAAAGGGAAAAAACTCCACCACTGAAAGAGAGGCAAATATATTACTAATATTATGAAATATTACATGCAGCAATAGACTTCTCTTATCATCCCTATAAAATCCTGTAGCACCCTATTACCTTAAAAAACTTGCAAAACTGAATTGAATAACTCTAGCTCAAGGCCCCTATTTAAAGAGATTTGTGAGGATGAAAGCCACCATGGTTTCACCAAACAATAGGCAGAAATAAAACCTAGAAAAACCCATGCCTACCTTCATTAAATGGCCATGATGTCCTAAAAATAGCCTCTTACAGATGCTCTTACAGCTGTCATAAGGCATAACTTATGCATGAGCACCTGGGGTCAAAGATAGCATATTTTGTTATAGGAATCTATCATACTGTCATAGCATCTTATGACAACTGTCATACATGTCATAGATTCTCTTACAACATCCTAACAACCTCATTCTAGAAGATTCCAAGTGGGACACCTAGCTATTTTGTCCTTTTCCTAAAAGAAAAACGGTAACGGTAACACTACATTTACATTGTCTCTTCAACGGTTAAACAGCTTCAATTCCTCTTATGGGTAAATGTTGAAAACACTCTTTAGGAGAATAACACCGTACATTTATAAGTTGATGACACTCAAATCCTAAACACCTGACGAGGATCTATCATTGAGAATTAGGTGCTATCTAGCGTGGATATTCCTCCTATTAAATGTGTGGTTCCAAGGTCTACAGGCTATTTGCGTATTGACTTTAGAACTCCGACATTACCTCAGAGTAAATTCTTTTGCCTTTAATGCATAACCCTCTATGGTTAATCTCTTTGATGACTGCATTTCCTAATTTCTTCAGCCATTTACTTTTGAAAGTTTTGACCTTTTGACTCTCGAGTTTGTGAGAAGAAATACCTTCCATACATGTAGCCTCTGCGACATACCGATTCAGGGTGCAAGAATAAAGTTTGACTATTTCCCTACTGAGCTGAAATGTTTTGAGGAAATGTCCCAGCCTAGACCATTGAAGGAAAATAATTAGGAGTCATTGATACTGAATGTAACTACCACACTAGAGCAGGATAGTTATTCAATCCATTTCCACCATTTACAAATGATCTTCTTTCAAGGTGTTTTATTTCTAAATTAACATTTACGGCTTCAACATAAGCGTCTAGTAAAGTAGTGGGAAGATTTGTCCATTTCACAAACATAGCAATTAAAGGATCTACTGCTGCATAATAAACCATGATGGAAAAAAATTATCCACTATGTAAGGTACTTGTAAGCTAGAATAGGCTTTCTAAAACCTACCATTAAAAGTAGTTATAGGTTCACCATCAAACTTTTTGATTTGAGAAAACTGGTGATATAACAAGGAAGGATCAACCGGTGTTCTAAACCTAGCTAAAAATTGACTTTCCATATCTTGCCATGATCTAACCAAGTTACAAAGAAGGTTGATATACCACTGGTAAACTTCGTCAGTTAAGGTATACAAAAACAAACTACATACAATGTCTTCATGTTGTATCCTTGCTCTAAAACATGTATCCTTAAAGATACTGATATGATCTTCCGTATGTTTGTGAAGGTAATACTTAGGACACAATATTTCCAGATTCTTTGGGAGATCATTGTACACTACAAATTGGATGGGTGACTCTACATTAAAGAAATCCATCGTTGCGAGTGGGGTATGTAGAAAAAAAATTAGATTTTGTGGTATCACACTTGCACTTTTGGATCCTTGAGGTGTGGATGACTTTAGACCACTAAGTCTGACTAAAGTTGCATGAGGATTGCTAGATCGAGACCTAATGACTCTGCGAGACTCCATCTTCAACATTTACAAAACCAAAAGAACAACAAAAATGCCCTCCTAGAATCGGTTCCTATTGATCACGATGTTAGTCGTACACCAATAGTGTAGATAAATCCTCATAGACAGACCGCGAGAAACTATCTTTACTTGAAAGATTGAACCAGGACAAATCCCAAATCCCACACTTGTAGCCAACCCGGCACGCTTTACACCGGTTGGTGCAGTTTCGGCACATCAAAAGTAGGGACCCTTTGTTTTCACTTTGTCGAAATCCTGTTATGGTAAGGTTTTGGTTACTCTTGCATGAGCTTGAATGGGTTTATCTTATTTGTGCAAATCTCCCCTTCTAGGATGCACTTTGAAAATATTAAGTCTCCAACAAAAATTCAAGTTTTTAATTCCCATTTCCTGATTTTCCTCTCCATCTATTTTCTCCCAGATTTCACTAAAAGTCCCGCCGGCTTAATAAACGCTGTAGTTCGAAACTGGACTTTGTGGAATTCGTCTGAACCGGATTTTTTTGAAATTCTATTTTGCTGTCGGGTTTTTGAGTTTCTTCAACTTGTCTTGTCGACTACATTTATGATCACTCGTACGAATTGTGAGGGATGTATTTAATCAATTTTTGGGGATTTTCTTGCCATTATGCTTTATCATTTGCATTCTATTGAGTTGGGGTGTTCAATCTTGTGGTGCTTGGCTGAATTTGGCATGCTGAACCTCTGAATTGTGGGATTTCGTAGTTGTTTTTTGGGCGTTAGTGTTGTCAAAGATTTCTCAGGCGTTCGGGGTTGTTGTCTGTCATTGCTATAATCAATTTCCATTTCATCAAATGGTATGTACACATTGCCTATCTTTTTATTGATGAATGTGAGTGGTCCTTTGGAGTTCTAGATATGCTTGGAGTTTGAATTTCTGTGTGTTTGGGTATTCTGAAGCTAGGGTTGCATGATGTTGATTAGATTGATGGTTCCCCAAGTGAGTTTCGTGCTTGCTTTTCACTTTCATCTTGCTTGCTTGTGGGCCATGATTATACTTTGAAACCTAGTAGTTGAGTAACCTAAATCCCAAGCTTGTCTATGCGTCCATGGCAGATCTTTAGGGTTTCATACCTGGGGCATCACCATTCCCTTTCGATTTGCTTTGAAAGGAGCTTTAAGTTCAATGAAAATAATAGGAGGTTCAGGTCAAACTTGTTGCAGGCCCAAATTCCTCAAATTTGTGATTGTTCGATCAATTTGAGCGAGATCATGTGAGAATGTCGATATTCGGGTTTTCCTTCAGTTTCAGGATTTTCCTGCACTGGTGGATTTCCCCGAGTTTCCTTGTCCCCTCCGTTTTCTCGAAATGTGTTGAAAATCTAGAATCTTTCCTTCTTCGCGGATTTCCATCGATCCCAAATTTTCCCGATTTCTCCTTCATCCCTTCATTTCCCCAAAGTTCATATGGTATTGTTATTTTCACAGAATTCTGGTCCGGTCGGAGTTTTCTGAATTCTCTGAGATGCTTTGTGGAACTTAGAGATTGAATGAATTGGATGAATTTAATGATGAATGCTTAACATTCCATGCTTTAAATTGATAGATTACACCATGTTATATGCATCCTTTCTTCATTTTGATGATCTATTGTTGATTTTTGAGCCTTATTCGGGAAAATCCGCCTAGTCTAGAATTTTTCAAAGTTCCTCCTAGATTGGTTTCCCCCGGTTAGCTTGGAATCCCGAACTTCTTAGTTTGATGGTTTATGGTTGATTTGATGGTTTTATTATGATTTTGAGCTAACACTTTGACAAAGATGTTATCAATAATTGTATTTTTATGTTAGTATTCAATGGATGCAGGCTGAAGCTAGTAAGGCGACGGCTGGAATGGCTAAGGGTGATATGGAAGAATCATCTATCTTAGAAGCAAAAAGAGTTAAATTGGACATAAAGAGTAGAATTCTGGAAAGTAAGATAGCCTCAGTCTGGTCTGAAGTTTTAGACACGAATGTGGGTCGATGGGACTATGAGGAGTTTAAGGAAAGGATGGCACAAAAAGATCTTCTAGTGCTGGCCAGGAGACTACAGGAATCATGATTATCTCATGTAGCAGGATTTCCTCCCACAGTTCAGTGTTATGAGTTGGTATTGGAATGTGCCTGACACTATGACAAGGATTCACAAAGGATAGTCAGTCCTCAAGGGAGAGTATTGGCTAATCTTAACCCTGTCTCTATTGCACAAACTTTTGACATGCCTGATAGATCACATGTAGTAGCATTCAATATGGAGGAAACTAAGAGCTACTATGAGGAGGAGACTGTTAAGTCACAACAAGTTATCAATTCTTGGCTTGAGAAGCCAAAGTCTCATTTCTCAAAACTGCCTAAGTAGTTGCACAGGGAAAAGTTTAAACAAGAAGTCTATGATGCCATCACGTTGCTTAGCCGAGTGGTAGGCCTAAAGAGTGTAGGTATGTTCGAGAATTGGATGTTCCATGTTATTGTGAGGATGAAGCAGGAAAATATTAATTATCATTTGGCAGGTGTTATAAGTACGGTGATTCATGAACAAATGTGTAATGTGCTACAGACTAAGACATTTACCATGACTTTCTATTTAGTGTATGCACTTGCAAGATTCCATCCCTATAAAGGATTGAGCACAAGAGGAATATTTGGATAGGATGTAATTTATGAGGTTTATCCTCAATTACACTTAGGAAGCTCAAGTTATAGGAGGGTGAATGATGCATTCACTATGCACATCACTAGATTGCTCCAAGGTACAAAGCATGTGAGAATATCAGATGATGCTAAGGAGCTGATCAAAAGGTATGGGGCTTGGTTCATACAATTTCCCACCTTTTCTTACATAAGAATTGATGGTTGTCAGAGGGCTCCATATAGGCTTCAAAGGTACCCCATAGACCATGTTATACTTTTGGAGGTTACGAGGCAAATATGTGACTTTGATGCTATTGTAAAGAAAGATAAGAATAAAACTAGATTTGGTGGAGACTTTCCTCTGAAGATAGGTACTAGTGAGGTATGCCCTTCAATTAATTTAGCCTATGCTTCTGAGGAGGAAATGAGCACTCTTGGGTTGGCTTACCATTCCAAAAGGTTGGGTTTTGATATCACTGGTGAAGCACAAAACAAAGCCAGCAGGGAATACCACCACAAAGATGACATAGAGGACTATTGGGCCAATAGCAAGGATGAGTTTGAGGTAAGAAAGAAGAAATTCTCTAGAGTCCCAGTTGATGTGGTTCGAATGTATAGTGTGAAAATGGTTCCTGATCAGGTGGAAGATGATGGAGACTTAATCCAAAGTCACGACTATGAGCCAATTAAAGACATGCCAATTGGAGAAGTAGACTGGCTGGAAGAAGAAAAAACTGAATTAGAACAAATCATGACCCTTGTGATGAAATACATCAAGTTGTGGCTCAAATACAAGGTGTGGGAGCTTGAAAGTGAAGGTGTTCCATGTACCTATAATTTTATGGGGGATCTAAAATCCCATTATACTTTCGAAGAGTCGGCTGAGGAAGATCCTAAGGGAAAGACCAAGCTAGATTCTCCTTTTAAGATTAAGATCAAAGGTTCCCAAGGAGAAGAGTAGGAGAAACAAAGGAAACCAAAAGCAAAGAAGAGGACCGCTACTTCAAAGACAAAAAAATCTGTAGAGGAAGAACCCGATGAAGGAGAAGAAAAGGATGGTGCCCCAACACCTAAAAGGAGAAAAACAACAAGGGGTTCAAGAAAGAAGGGTGGACCTTCCAAGGAGAAAGGTGAAACTGATCCTTCAACAGTGGTAAATGTAGAAAGTCCTGGAGAGAAGACACAGGTATACACAAGGAGATCAAGAACTCCTTCTCCCAAGGACAATGTGCCAAAGAAGGATATTCCTCCAGCAACCTTTGCTGCAGAACAACATAAAGAGGCTTCTCCACCCCATGAGCCACATGGTGCATCAAAACAACCAACATATGTTGAGAACCTATTAAGTGAAGGGGGAGAAGAATTTCAAGAAGGTGAGATTCACAGTGTAGCTGCAGAAATGGAGAAAATTCTACAGACTCCCTTGGTAACTTATGAGGATTCTCCTACTAGAAGTACAAAAGACAGACCTCCTCAGAGAGAGGAATCACCTGTTAAGACTCCATCACTAGTGCATGAAGAAGAGGAGTATGGCAGAGAAGAACATGATAAAGATGAAGAGTTTCCTGAGAAGCAGGAAGATGCACTCAAGGGTCAGCAGGAAGAAGTGGGATAGAGTGAAATATAGTCAGAGTCTGGTGTTCCAGGTTGGCTTGATAGAGAAATAAAGAGAAAACAAATTGTTGTGGATGATACCCCTCCCAATTGGGATGAGCTACTGGAAAAAATAGGAAAAGGTAAAGGAAAGAAGAAGGCCAGGGTCATCTCCAAGGTCGAAAGTGATGAAGCAAACAACAGAGTGGTCCACATTGCTACTCTGACCACATAAAATAATAGAGATGAGGTTACTGGGAGTGATTACAACATGCAAAATATCAACCTAGGACCCACTTCCATGGAATAGGATATTGAAGAATATGAGGGTTCAAGTGCTGTGATCCTGGGAAGATTGAGGAAAGAAGCACAAGCTAAACAGGAGTTGAAGAAAAAGAATGAAAGACTTAAGAAATATTTGCAAGATTTGATGAAACCCTTCTAGTCCATTAGTTCCTCATCTTTTGCTGCAAGTTTCCTGCCCCAAGAAACTATATCGGAGCTGGAAAGAATGAAGGCCACTACTCTTACCACAGTAAACTAGTTACAAGGGGTGCAAACTAAAGGAGATGATGCTATCAAAGACATCCTTTCAACCGGAGGAGATACAATGAGGGAAATAGATTGGTTGAAGGATGTATTGGCTCAAGATAAAGAGGATGTAGATCTCCTGTTGCAGAAGACCAAGCCTATCATGGAATACAATAAGGATAAGATGGTGAGTGATGGAATTTCTCCTCCAGAGTCAGAGAACCTTGGGAATGGTTTGAAGCTTTGTAAATAAGGTAGAAGGTTTTGAAGAAGATATCTAAGCAGAGGAGGAAAATTGAGGATGCCCTGACTGATAGCTATGATAGATGCATCTCATTCTTTGAAGTGATGACAGGGAGAAAGAAGTTCGCACCAAAGCATTTGAGCTTTGAACAGTTGAAGAAATGGTGGTGAGATGTATATTCTCTAGTCATTGAGGATCCAGTTACTGAGCATCAGTTGGATGATGCGGCCACTTATATTGCAGTCATTGAGAAATATCAAACTAGTAGGGTTGAGTGGGATAAGTCAGTGGAGCAATCAAGAGAAAATATTAGATCCATCGAAAGGAGAATTAAGGTTTTACCTTTGCCACCTGTAGCTGATTTGGACAAGGTGCTTGTGATGGTGCATGATAGGGTGGATTGAAATAAAGACAAAGGGGAAAGCAGTTAATGCAAGGCCACATCAGAATTTTTGCTTCCCCTATTATTTTGCATGCATTGGTCTGAGCTACATTGGAGATCCCAGGTGGACCTAGATGGAGTTCATGCATTTAATGCATATTTTATCTTATTTTGAATTCCTCTTAGCCGACTTGTTTTATGGCCATTTATTATTATTGTAAATTCTACTTAGGCCAACATACCTTGGGGGTTTTCTATTAATATGGCATTCTACCTCATTTGTAAGGGCTAGATAGATAGTTTTGATACTAGAGCGAGTTAAGTAGTAGAGAAAGAATTAGAAGTTAGTTCATTTCAAGAAAGTGTTGTAACAGAATACTAGAATTGTTGCTACTTTGGGTAATTTAATGCAAGTGAAGACATTGTGATTTGGTGCCTTTCTTGTGTTGAATTTTATCTAGCATGGTTCTTGTGATTCTATCTTTGGAATTGCTTAAGTTATTTGATAAATGTGTTAGGTTTAATATTAGATAAATTGATAGTGTTTATGATTTAGTACTTGAAATGTTGCAGCAATCTATGGTCCATAATTTTCACAACCAACTGACTATTAGTTGCTTTGCAAAGTTATCCTGGACTTTTATATTCATTGTGCTTAGTTCAATTGTGGAGGTTTATTCATCTCAATTGCAATAGGATTGTTTTGAATAAATGTTCATGACCTAAAAATCTTTAATTCCTTAGAAGATTGCACTATTTCTATAAGATTGCAGATCCATCTGGGTCAAGTAGAAATCAGTTTCTAAGGGATTGGTCCATTTCAAGTGTTTGTCATTTG
>VDFB02181460.1:0-21849 GCA_007258455.2 Sequoia sempervirens | reverse complement strand
GCGGAGCTATAACTATTACAAACTAATACTGATAGTAAGAATGAGTTTACAATTCATGACAGAGCAATATTAAGAAACACTGGTCAGTACTACTGCCAGTTTACATTTGACAATTATTGCCTGCAATGTCAGAATATCAATTGCTTTGCAAAGTGTACATTCAATTATAAATCTGCTACAAGCTTTAAGTAAATCACAATGCCGAATCCCAAATCAGATAATGCAGATTTCTGTATTCTGTTTTGACAGATCTGTACTTTTAAATCTTGCAATCAACAACATAAGAATTCCCTAAATGGCTCGTAACTCCCTCGATGCTTACCCGAATGGCCTATTCTTAGATGCAAAATGCTGATAATGAAGAGGCGCCTAGACTAAATGCAAGAAACAGCTTTGAAAAGCTAACATTTAATTCACACGGAAAACAATGCAACAAGCAAATGGTACGGCCTGCTGGAAAGTTCGACTTAGCTTTTAAAATTAAATACAACACCATAAAATTTGAGATTTGAGACACCAATTCGCCTCTCCTAGACAATGCTATAAATGCAATACCCAGAACTATCTTTTTTGTCTTTTTTTGAGATATGAATAAAACATGAAATCTGCTGTATCAAATCAGCAACTCCAGAAAATACCTCTAATATGCAGAAATCAGAAACTAAAGAATTACAATGACGTCTACAATGCACAAAAACCAATGAACTCACAAATCTATCTTAAATAATCGAACCTCTCCACTAGGTGCTGTCTCTCAAGCACGAAGTCGAGCCCAAACTAGGAGGCATACATTCCTCGAAGCAATTCCGCAACCGTTTCGGCAGCATAACATTAGCATAGACCAAAGATGCTGAAGTGATGCACAAGACTCCTTTTTATAAGTTCCGTTTGACTTCACGAAACCCTAAAATCCAACTCAAGCTCAAACCCTAACTTTTCCTTCAATAAGGCGTCCTTTTCACCTTTAGCTCAATAATTATATTTTAATTAAAACATCACCTTGATAAATGCGCCCACATTAATTTCCTTTGACTTTGGAAAACTCACCAAATATTAAATATAACCTTAATGAAGGCGCCACCCTTTGAGTCCACCTTTTAAAATGACATTAAGTCATTCGACTAGTTATGATAAAATAACATTTTAATTATAATGTTATTTTTAATGAAATGAGTCGACTTCCCGTAATCGTATTCGAAGCCCTAAACCACACGCCACTGAGTCAACCGGTAAGTCAATCACCGCTACCATCCCGCTGCTATCGCTAAAAATAGAATTTACTGCACAGTAAATTCCGTAAAGTCTTCCTTCAATGCCGACATGAAACATACCGCTAAGCCCTCCAAAACCCGTATATGAATCCGCCATTGAATCCACCATTTCTGAACAAAGACCTCCTCAAAAATAGGAACCCTAATTTATCTTCCGACTAGCCTTCGGGTTTCCAGAAAAAAGGCCAACGGTCACAAGAACAATCAGGTTTGAGAAGGGGAGATTACAATCCGCCCTTCCCAAAATTGCTTGTCCTCAAGCAATACCACCACAACTCCAATAGTTTGAAGACTAATCCATACGCAACAAGTATGATCCCTGGTTCCCAAATGCGTCTCAGGAACAACCCACCATGCTTCCGCTGCGCCACTCTGATCACATCGATGAAAATATCGTGCCAATGCTGCACTGACTCCCCTTGTAACTCCAAAGTGTTACCATCTATGATTCTCAAACTGAAAGATCTTAAAGGAGGGAAATCAAAATCATGCAACATCTCATGTCCACGATGCCCCGAATTAACAGTATCAACCATACTACTGTCAATCAGAATTCTAAGCAATAGGAAAGATAGTCTACTGAAATCAAACTTGAACTCTTCAGCATACCTCCACATGATAACAAACGGATACATGACTGCAAATGTGACATCTTCAAATCTTTTTGCAAAGAGGAAGGCAATCCTTTGCAAAAGCTCAACAAATTCAAACTCAGGACTCCACATGAATTCCCTATGCCTCAACTGAATTATCATGGCACAACTATGAAGTCTGAAGAATTTTTTCACAATTCCAACCCCAAGAGTCTCAAAATATAGATTCAAAGTATGGGGTAGCTCATTGTCATGAACCAATAATGAAAATAAACCATCAGAATTTGCATTACAAACCTCCAAAGTGGCTGAAAAACACGCTAAAGCCATCTCCATCAGAAAACTACCACTTCTTTGATCAGGAGTGAGGTACCAACTCTCCTGAATGAAAGTAACTCCATAAGTAAGGTGGCTGGTCTGCCTCCAACCAGCAAACTCGTGTCTCAAAATCTGCCCTTGTCTGAGCTGAAAGTTACTTCCAAGAACTACCGATCGTTGATCTTTCCAACCCAAATTCAAAATTTCTCTCCAATCCATTTGTTGATGAACAAACGGAACCATCAAGTAGCTGGAAATGAAGGGAACAACATCAACAAGTCTGGAAGTTTGTTCCTTATCCCTCCAAGAGTCTTTTCCATAAGTAATAAACTCTGACAACCCAAGTTGAGAATCCCAAACATGGATACTCAACTGGAAGTGATTTTCAACACACTGCAAAGAAATCTCTACACATTCCAAAGTGCTAGTGAAAACCAAGTGCCTTCTCACGAAACTGATGCCCCTTCTAGTAAATCCTTGAAGCTTAACCATGAAAGCTTCCACATTAAGGGAGTATGAAACATAGAGTGGCTTCAATTTCCGCTCCCAAAACTGATCAATATGATTCCAAACATCATTCCACCCAAGGGATGGATTGTCAAGAGTGCAACTACCAAAGTCTAGTTCACCTTTTCCCCATTCCTCCTGAGTAGTAGGTCTGAAATCTTCACTCGTTGCTGCTGTGATGAAGTTACCAACAGCTACCAAGACTTGTCTCTTCAACACCTTGATGTCATAGATGTTGAAATTACCTTGCTTCGTCACCTCCCATGTAGAACCTTCATCCTCAAAGCCACTTATGCATCCATTACTACTCAACATACGTGGCACATCCTCATGGAGTGATATCGAAGCATCCAAGCACTGGAAACCAGAATCAGTTTCATTCTCCATTTCATCCTCTACTTCATAGAGAGGATTATCATAACTTTTCTCATCACCTTCTTGAAAAAGAGGATTGTCATAAACTTGAAAGTCATTCCTTTCATCTTGCTGCTCCAAATCTGCACATGCAACCTTTGATTTTCTTGTGAAACCTTCAAGATCAAACTCCTCTCGAAGACTATCAATCTCATCAATTACTTGCTTGATTTCTCCAGCTCTTCGTGCATCCTCTTGCTCCTTGAAAAGTTTGAAATCTGCAAACTGGTCTTCAACCTTTCTTAGAGCCAACTGAGTTTCTTTCAACTTGTCCTCTGTTGATTTAAGCTCCAAGGTGAGCTCATCAACCATACTCTCCCTTTCTTCGAAAACAATGAAGGCCTTCTTTGCAGATTCAACGGCATGATCTTGATCTTCAATCAAGTGTATGTATGCTGATTTCAATGTCTCCAAAGAGCCTCTGATAAGTTGCAAGTTAGGAAGAGCAACTTCATCCTTAACTCCACTTCGTCTCTCTTCAGACTGAGCCTTCCAATAGAGATCATCAACCAAATTGTGTGTGCGATCAAATAGGGATAGCGTTTGTACTTCTTTTCCGAAAGATACCTTGCATTGATCTTCCCACTCCTGAACATGCAAAGACGGTGAACTGTTGATAGGCTGCAACTGAAAATCAGAACTTTGTTCCTTGCCTTTGCTGCCCTCTTTGCTACTCCAACATTCTTGTACTTCACCACCAACTAGCAGAGAATGCTCATCATCATAAAAAGCATCATACTCCACAAATTCTTCAACCCATTGCTTGCAATCAGCTTCGTGTATTGATAAATCTGATTTGGGTTTAGTAACACTTTCAAACCCTCCATCTTCAAGAGCCATGTGGTCTTCTAGCTCTTCTTCTTCATCACTGCCTCCTTGATCAAACATTATACCAGCATCCACCCTGCTTAAGGAATCATATTTGTCCGCTGTTCGGAAAGTTTCCGTAACCACAAATTCCTCTTTAGTAGCTGCAACCACTCCAAAGAGATCATTATGGAATTTTGTGGAACAATCTTCTTCTTCAAAGACAACTTCTCCTCCAAGGGCCACCTCATAGTCTACTGTGCAACCTGGTTCTTGTTCTTCATCAGGATCAAAAGGAAACTTATCCCACACAGGTTCTTTAACATAACTCGATGCCAACACACCCGGATCCCAAATGCTAGTGAGCTGATTAAGATGATCAACTGGAAAAAACTTATCATGCTCCCCTTGTAGTGATGACTCTTTGAATAAGTCAAGTCCTAATTCACTTAAGCTGAAATCATCAAAAAAATTTCTCTCCAATGGCTCAGTTTGCTGATCAATCCCAAGACCAACAATGTCACCCCCGAAATGAAGTGAAGAATCTTCAATGTTTGGTGTTTGAAAAACTTCATCTTCATTATCTTCTATGGAACCCTCATGAGAGATTATGTTGCTGATTTCCTTATGTGGAACTTCTCGGGAAGTTGAGACAGCAACAAGAGCCAATCTATCCCTCACTAAATCTTCAACAAGAGGAGGTACAAACACATCGAAATCATTACCAACATCACCACTTTGGTAACGGTCATAAGCTGATTCAAAGACACCAATAGTATTTCCTTCAACTTGCTCTTCTTCACTTGCTATCACATGCAAGTCAAGGGGCGTATTATGAGGCTCTTCCACACACTCTTCAACTGTCACGTTTTCTCCTTCGAGCTCACGATCATTTTGATGTGATATGTGCACCTTGTTTGTGCCATCTTCAATGCTAGATGACTGATTTTTCTCTTCAACTTGCATATTTGTCGGCTGCAATCCACAAATAGGCACTTCATCTCCTTCCTTCTTTGATTCTTCGAACAAAGCTTGTTCTGCTTCCCTTTTTATCCTTTTCCTAATGTGGTCCACCATCTTCCACTTTTCGGGCTCCACTGACGCCACACACTTCAAATGGGAATCAAATGAAACATTGTACCTATAATCATCTGGCATGGTTTGATATTGCTCACGGAGTTTGACAGCCTCATCTTCACATTGTCTTTTAAACTGTCTGGCATATTCAATGAAGTCCCTTACGACATCACTAACCTTTCCTTCCTCCGATGCCATAGTTGAATCTGACTTCTCACGACCCATAGGCCTTAGAAAATGCAACATCTTTGAAACTTTGAAAACTAATACTGAACTCAGCTCTGACCTCTGATGTAGAATCTGTTTTCTCTGTCAAGTGAACTCTGATGGGCACAGGATGGCAGGATCTTGGCTCTGATACCACTGAAATATTCCGAGCCAAATTTTTTCGTTTTTCAATTAACAGATTACAACATTACAAGCAAGTACCCGTTAAGGTTAGAAGATAAACCCAACCTACGGAAACAACTCTAACCAGTATGGCACCGATGATGGTGAGCATTGGTCAGAGGGTCTTCTACTCTAAATACTGAAAGGGAACTCAACGTCAAGTATGTGCTACCCAATCCAATGCGGAGTGAGGGGCGACCATATGACGGAGTGATTACAATAACAATGCTTGAAAGAGAAATGCTGAAAGCTGAAAACACTCAACACCAGAATGTGCTTGCTAACCCAGAATGGGAGAGTAGCTACCATAGAAGCCGGGCTATAACTATTACCACAAACTAATCTTGATAGTAGAATGGTTTTAATTCATGAGCAATATTAAGAAACAGAGTCGATTACTTCGCGGTTTGACAGTATTGCAATGTCGAGGAATATCAATTGCTTTGCAAAGTGGCATTTAATTATAAATCTGCTACAAGCTTTAAATGCGTCAATGCGAATCCCAAATCAGATAAAGTACGAGATTTCTGTATTACGTTTTGTGGTCTGTACTTTAAAATCTTGTGAACAGCAACATAAGAATTCAATAAATGGCTCGTAACTCTTTCGATGCTCACCCAAATGGCCTATTATTATATGCAAAATGCTGATAATGAAGAGGCACCTAGACCAAATGCAAGAAACAGCTTTGAAAATCTACTAATTAATTTTCACGGAAATCAATGCAACAAACAGAGTAGTGCGGCTGCTGGAAAGTTCGACTTAGCTTTTAAAATTAAATACAACACCATAAAATCTGAGATTTGAGACACAAATTTGCCTCTCCTAGACAATGCTATAAATGCAATACCCAGAACTATTTTTTTTGTCTTTTTTGAGATATGAATAAAACATGAAATCTGCTGTATCAAATCAGCAACTCCAGAAAATACATCTAATATGCAGAAATCAGAAACTAAGAATTACAATGACTTCTACGATGCACAAAAACCAATGAACTCACAAATCTATCTTAAATAATCGAACCTCTCCACTAGGTGCTGTCTCTCAAGCACGAAGTCGAGCCCAGACTAGGAGGCATTCATTCCTCAAAGCAATTCCGCAACCGTTTCGGCAGCATAACATTAGCATAGACCAAAGATGCTGAAGTGATGCACAAGACTCCTTTTTATAAGTTCCGTTTGACTTCACGAAACCCTAAAATCCAACTCAAGCTCAAACCCTAACTTTTCCTTCAATAAGGCGTCCTTTTCACCTTTAGCTCAATAATTATATTTTAATTAAAACATCACCTTGATAAATGCGCCCACATTAATTTCCTTTGACTTTGGAAAACTCACCAAATATTAAATATAACCTTAATGAAGGCGCCACCCTTTGAGTCCACCTTTTAAAATGACATTAAGTCATTCGACTAGGCCAAGGTGATAAAATAACATTTTAATTATAATGTTATTTTTAAGTGAAATGAGCTCGACTTCCCAGAACTGCATTCTGAAGCCCGAAACTGAATACGCCACTTGAGTCAACTGAAGGGGAAAGTCAACTGCCTGCTACCATCCTGTTTACTGCCAAAAATAGAATTTACTAAAAATAGTAAATTCCAGAAAATGCTCTGAATGCCGAGATGAACATACCCCTGCGAAGCCCTCTGAAAACCCAGAAGGAATGCATATTTAGATCCGCATATCTCGGTGTGGCCTCCTCAAAATAGGAAACCCTAATTTATCTTCCGACTAGCCGGGTTTCAGAAAAAGGCTTAGCAGTCCCTACAAGAACAATGAGTTTGAAGGGGACATTACAATCCGCCCTTCCCAAATTGCTTGTCCTCGGCAATACCACCACAACTCCGATGGTTTGAAGGGCTAATCCATACTTAACAAATTAGATCCACTGTAGGTTCCCCAAATCGTCGAGGGAACAACCACCATGCTTCATTGCGCCCACTCACGATCCCACATCGATGAAAATATCGTGCCAATGCTGCACTGACTCCCCTTGTAAGTCCAAAGTGTTACCATCTATGATTCTCAAACTGAAAGATCTTAAAGGAGGGAAATCAAAATCATGCAACATCTCATGTCCACGATGCCCCGAATTAACAGTATCAACCATACTACTGTCAATCAGAATTCTAAGCAATAGGAAAGATAGTCTACTCAAATCAAGCTTGAACTCTTCAACATACCTCCACATGATAACAAACGGAACCATGACTGCAAATGTGACATCTTCAAATCTTTTTGCAAAGAGGAAGGCAATCCTTTGCAAAAGCTCAACAAATTCAAACTCAGGACTCCACATGAATTCCCTATGCCTCAACTGAATTATCATGGCACAACTATGAAGTCTAAAGAATTTTTTCACAATTCCAACCCCAAGAGTCTCAAAATATAGATCCAAAGTATGGGGTAGCTCATTGTCATGAACCAATAATGAAAATAAACCATTAGAATTTGCATTACAAACCTCCAAAGTGGCTGAAAAACACGCTAAAGCCATCTCCATCAGAAAACTACCACTTCTTTGACCAGGAGTGAGGTACCAACTCTCCTGAATGAAAGTAACTCCATAAGTAAGGTGGCTGGTCTGCCTCCAACCAGCAAACTCATGTCTCAAAATCTGCCCTTGTCTGAGCTGAAAGTCACTTCCAAGAACTACCGATCGTTGATCTTTCCAACCCATATTCAAAATTTCTCTCCAATCCATTTGTTGATGAACAAACGGAACCATCAAGTAGCTGGAAATGAAGGGAACAACATCAACAAGTCTGGAAATTTGTTCCTTATCCCTCCAAGAGTCTTTTCCATAAGTAATAAACTCTGATAACCCAAGTTGAGAATCCCAAACATGGATACTCAACTGAAAGTGATTTTCAACACACTGCAAAGAAATCTCTACACATTCCAAAGTACTAGTGAGAATCACGTGCCTTCTCACGAAACTGACGCCCCATCTAGTAAATCCTTGAAGCTTAACCATGAAAGCTTCCACATTAAGGGAGTATGAAACATAGAGTGGCTTCAATTTCCGCTCCCAAAACTGATCAATATGATTCCAAACATCATTCCACCCAAGGGATGGATTGTCAAGAGTGCAACTACCAAAGTCTAGTTCACCTTTTCCCCATTCCTCCTGAGTAGTAGGTCTGAAATCTTCACTGGTTGCTGCTGTGATGAAGTTACCAATAGCTACCAAGACTTGTCTCTTCAACACCTTGATGTCATAGATGTTGAAATTACCTTGCTTCGTCACCTCCCATGTAGAACCTTCATCCTCAAAGCCACTTATGCATCCATTACTACTCAACATACGAGGCACATCCTCATGGAGTGATATCGAAGCATCCAAGCACTGGAAACCAGAATGAGTTTCATTCTCCATTTCATCCTCTACTTCATAGAGAGGATTATCATAACTTTTCTCATCACCTTCTTGAAAAAGAGGATTGTCATAAACTTGAAAGTCATTCCTTTCATCTTGCTGCTCCAAATCTGCACATGCAACCTTTGATTTTCTTGTGAAACCTTCAAGATCAAACTCCTCTCGAAGACTATCAATCTCATCAATTACTTGCTTGATTTCTCCAGCTCTTCGTGCATCCTCTTGCTCCTTGAAAAGTTTGAAATCTACAAACTGGTCTTCAACCTTTCTTAGAGCCAGCTGGGTTTCTTTCAAATTGTCCTTTGTTGATTTAAGCTCCAAGGTGAGCTCATCAACCATATTCTCCCTTTCTTCGAAAACAAGGAAGGCCTTCTTTGCAGATTCAACGGCACGATCTTGATCTTCAATCAAGTGTATGTATGTTGATTTCAATGTCTCCAAAGAGCCTCTGATAAGTTGCAAGTTAGGAAGAGCAACTTCATCCTTAACTCCACTTCGTCTCTCTTCAGACTGAGCCTTCCAATAGAGATCATCAACCAAATTGTGTGTGCGATCAAATAGGGATAGCGCTTGTACTTCTTTTCCAAAAGATACCTTGCATTGATCTTCCCACTCATGAACATGCAAAGACGGTGAACTGCTGATGGGCTGCAACTGAAAATCAGAACTCCGTTCCTTGCCTTTGCTGCCCTCTTTGCTACTCCAACATTCTTGTACTTCACCACCAACTAGCAGAGAATGCTCATCATCATAAAAAGCATCATACTCCACAAATTCTTCAACCCATTGCTTGCAATTAGCTTCGTGCATTGATAAATCTGATTTGTGTTTAGTAACACTCTCAAACTCTCCATCTTCAAGAGCCATATGGTCTTCTAGCTCTTCTTCTTCATCACTGCCTCCTTGATCAAACATTAGACCAGCATCCAACCTGCTCAAGGAATCATATTTGTCCGATGTTCGGAAAGTTTCTGTAACCACAAATTCCTCTTTAGTGGCTGCAACCACTCCAAAGAGATCATTATGGAATTTTGTGGAACAATCTTCTTCTTCAAAGACAACTTCTCCTCCAAGGGCCACTTCATAGTCTACTGTGCAACCTGGTTCTTGTTCTTCATCAGGATCAAAGGGAAACTTATCCCACACAGGTTCTTTAACATAACTTGATGCCATCACACCCGGATCCCAAATGCTAGTGAGCTGATTAAGATGATCAACTGGAAAAAACTTATCATGCTCCCCTTGTAGTGATGACTCTTTGAATAAGTCAAGTCCTAATTCACTTAAGCTGAAATCATCAAAAAAGTTTTTCTCCAATGGCTCAGTTTGCTGATCAATCCCATGACCAACAATGTCACCCCCGAAATGAAGTGAAGAATCTTCAATGTTTGGTGTTTGAAAAGCTTCATCTTCATTATCTTCTATGGAACCCTCATGAGAGATTATGTTGCTGATTTCCTTATGTGGAACTTCTCGGGAAGTTGAGACAGCAACAAGAGCCAATCTATCCCTCACTAAATCTTCAACAAGAGGAGGTACAAACACATCGAAATCATTACCAACATCACCACTTTGGTAACGGTCATAAGCTGATTCAAAGACACCAATAGTATTTCCTTCAACTTGCTCTTCTTCACTTGCTATCACATGCAAGTCAAGGGGCGTATTATGAGGCTCTTCCACACACTCTTCAACTTTCACGTTTTCTCCTTCGAGCTCACGATCATTTTGATGTGATATGTGCACCTTGTTTGTGCCATCTTCAATGCTAGATGACTGATTTTTCTCTTCAACTTGCATATTTGTCGGCTGCAATCCACAAATAGCCACTTCATCTCCTTCCTTCTTTGATTCTTTGAACATAGCTTGTTCTGCTTCCCTTTTTATCCTTTTCCTAATGTGGTCCACCATCTTCCACTTTTCGGGCTCCACTGACGCCACACACTTCAAATGGGAATCAAATGAAACATTGTACCTATAATCATCTGGCATGGTTTGATATTGCTCACGGAGTTTGACAGCCTCATCTTCACATTGTCTTTTAAACTGTCTGGCATATTCAATGAAGTCCTTTACGACATCACTAACCTTTCCTTCCTCCGATGCCATAGTTGAATCTGACTTCTCACGACCCATAGGCCTTAGAAAATGCAACATCTTTGTGACGAAAACTATCTTTGGGCTACGGCTCGACCTACGATGCGATCATTTCTCTGTCCAAGTGAACTCGATGGAGCGCAGGGATGGCAGGATCTTAGCTCTGATACCACTGAATATTCCGAGCCAAATTTTTTTCGATTTTTCAATTATCAGATTACAACATTACAATCAAGTACCCGTTAAGGTTAGAAGATAAACCCAAACGTACGGAAACAACTCTAACCAGTATGGCACCGATGATGGCGAGCATTGGTGAGGTCTTCTCTAAATGCGAAGAAGGGAACTCAGCGTCAAGTATGTGCTGCAATCAATGCCGGGTGAGAAGCATATGGCCAATTGATTACAATAACAATGCTTGAAATGCTGGCTGAAACACTCAACACCCGGGAATGTGCTTGCTAACCCGAATGGGAGAGTAGCTTCTACCATAGGAGCTATAACTAATGCAAAGCCATGCGATAGTAAAGATGAGTTTACAATTCATAATGAGGCAATATTAAAAACGGTCGATTACTACTGCGGTTTACATTCCAAACAGTATTGCTGCAATCCGAATATCAATTGCTGCAAAGTGTACGTTCAATTATAAATCTGCTACAAGCTTTAGAAGTAAATCACAATGCCAAATCCCAAATCAGATAATGCAGATTTCTGTATTCTGTTTTGACAGATCTGTACTTTTAAATCTTGCAATCAGCAACATAAGAATTCCCTAAATGGCTCGTAACTCCCTCGATGCTTACCCGAATAGCCTATTCTTAGATGCAAAATGCTGATAATGAAGGAAATACAGACTAAATGCAGAAACAGCTTTGAAAAGCTAACATTTAATTCACACGGAAAACAATGCAACAAGCAAATGGTACGGCCTGCTGGAAAGTTCGACTTAGCTTTTAAAATTAAATACAACACCATAAAATTTGAGATTTGAGACACCAATTCGCCTCTCCTAGACAATGCTATAAATGCAATACCCAGAACTATCTTTTTTGTCTTTTTTGAGATATGAATAAAACATGAAATCTGCTGTATCAAATCAGCAACTCCAGAAAATACCTCTAATATGCAGAAATCAGAAACTAAAGAATTACAATGACGTCTACAATGCACAAAAACCAATGAACTCACAAATCTATCTTAAATAATCGAACCTCTCCACTAGGTGCTGTCTCTCAAGCACGAAGTCGAGCCCAAACTAGGAGGCATACATTCCTCGAAGCAATTCCGCAACCGTTTCGGCAGCATAACATTAGCATAGACCAAAGATGCTGAAGTGATGCACAAGACTCCTTTTTATAAGTTCCGTTTGACTTCACGAAACCCTAAAATCCAACTCAAGCTCAAACCCTAACTTTTCCTTCAATAAGGCGTCCTTTTCACCTTTAGCTCAATAATTATATTTTAATTAAAACATCACCTTGATAAATGCGCCCACATTAATTTCCTTTGACTTTGGAAAACTCACCAACTATTAAATATAACCTTAATGAAGGCGCCACCCTTTGAGTCCACCTTTTAAAATGACATTAAGTCATTCGACTAGGCCAAGGTGATAAAATAACATTTTAATTATAATGTTATTTTTAAGTGAAATGAGCTCGACTTCCCAGAACTGCATTCTGAAGCCCGAAACTGAATACGCCACTTGAGTCAACTGAAGGGGAAAGTCAACTGCCTGCTACCATCCTGTTTACTGCCAAAAATAGAATTTACTAAAAATAGTAAATTCGGAAAATCTTTCGAATGCGAGATGAACATACTACTGAAGCCCTCACGAGAAAACCGAAGGAATCGCCATTAGATCCACCATCTACGAACAATGACCTCCTCAAAAATAGAGAGCCTAATTTATCTTGGAATGGCCGGGTTTCCAGAAAAAAGGCCAACGGTCACAAGAACAATCAGGTTTGAGAAGGGGACATTACAATCTGCCCTTCCCAAAATTGCTTGTCCTCAAGCAATACCACCACAACTCCAGTAGTTTGAAGACTAATCCATACGCAACAAGTATGATCCCTGGTTCCCAAATGCGTCTCAGGAACAACCCACCATGCTTCCGCTGCGCCACTCTGATCACATCAATGAAAATATCGTGCCAATGCTGCACTGACTCCCCTTGTAACTCCAAAGTGTTACCATCTATGATTCTCAAACTGAAAGATCTTAAAGGAAGGAAATCAAAATCATGCAACATCTCATGTCCACGATCCCCCGAATTAACAGTACCAACCATACTACTGTCAATCAGAATTCTAAGCAATAGGAAAGATAGTCTACTCAAATCAAGCTTGAACTCTTCAGCATACCTCCACATGATAACAAACGGAACCATGACTGCAAATGTGACATCTTCAAATCTTTTTGCAAAGAGGAAGGCAATCCTTTGCAAAAGCTCAACAAATTCAAACTCAGGACTCCACATGAATTCCCTATGCCTCAACTGAATTATCATGGCACAACTATGAAGTCTAAAGAATTTTTTCACAATTCCAACCCCAAGAGTCTCAAAATATAGATCCAAAGTATGGGGTAGCTCATTGTCATGAACCAATAATGAAAATAAACCATTAGAATTTGCATTACAAACCTCCAAAGTGGCTGAAAAACACGCTAAAGCCATCTCCATCAGAAAACTACCACTTCTTTGACCAGGAGTGAGGTACCAACTCTCCTGAATGAAAGTAACTCCATAAGTAAGGTGGATGGTCTGCCTCCAACCAGCAAACTCGTGTCTCAAAATCTGCCCTTGTCTGAGCTGAAAGTCACTTCCAAGAACTACCGATCGTTGATCTTTCCAACCCAAATTCAAAATTTCTCTCCAATCCATTTGTTGATGAACAAACGGAACCATCAAGTAGCTGGAAATGAAGGGAACAACATCAACAAGTCTGGAAATTTGTTCCTTATCCCTCCAAGAGTCTTTTCCATAAGTAATAAACTCTGACAACCCAAGTTGAGAATCCCAAACGTGGATACTCAACTGAAAGTGATTTTCAACACACTGCAAAGAAATCTCTACACATTCCAAAGTGCTAGTGAGAATCGTGCCTTTATAAAGGCGGCTACATCTAGTAAAATCATGGGCAGCATGAAAGCTTCCACAAGAGGAGTATGAGCATGAAATTGGCTTCAATTTCGGCTCCCAAAAGTGATCAATATGGAGTTCCCGAGCATCATTCCACCCAAAGGGATGGATTGTCAAAGTGCAACTACAAGTCTAAGTTCACCTTTTCCACATTCATAAGTAGTAGGTCTGAAATCTTCACTCGTTGCTGCTGTAATGAAGTTACCAACAGCTACCAAGACTTGTCTCATCAACACCTTGATGTCATAGATGTTGAAATTACCTTGCTTCGTCAACTCCCGTAATGGAGCCATTTAAGTATCAGCCACTTATCGTCCATTGCTACTCAGCGCTCGTGGCACATCCTCATGGAATTGATATCGAAGCATCAGCAGGCAGAATCGGTTTCGTTTCTCATTTCATCTCTACTTCATAGAGGATTGAAAATATGGCACTTCTCATCCTTCAGAAAGAGGATTGTCATCGAAGTCATTCCGCTTTCATCTTAACGCTCCAAATCTGCACATGCAACCTTTGATTTTCTTGTGAAACCTTCAAGATCAAACTCCTCTCTAAGACTATCAATCTCATCAATTACTTGCTTGATTTCTCTAGCTCTTCGTGCATCCTCTTGCTCCTTGAAAAGTTTAAAATTTGCAAACTGGTCTTCAACCTTTCTTCGAGCCAACTGAGTTTCTTTCAACTTGTCCTCCGTTGATTTAGGCTCCAAGGTAGGCTCATCAAACCACTCTCTCCTTTCTTGAAAACAATGAAGGCCTTACGTGCGGATTCAAGCGACGCATGATCTTGATCTTTAGTCGAGTATGTAATGCTGATTTCAATGTCTCAAAGAGCGGTGATAGAGTTTGCCGGATTAGGAAGAACAGCTGCGTCCTTAGCTCCACTTAAAGATATATATTTGGTGGGCACTTTAATAGAGATCATCAACCAAATTGTGTGTGCGATCAAATAGGGATAGCGTTTGTACTTCTTTTCCGAAAGATACCTTGCATTGATCTTCCCACTCCTGAACATGCAAAGACGGTGAACTGTTGATAGGCTGCAACTGAAAATCAGAACTTTGTTCCTTGCCTTTGCTGCCCTCTTTGCTACTCCAACATTCTTGTACTTCACCACCAACTAGCAGAGAATGCTCATCATCATAAAAAGCATCATACTCCACAAATTCTTCAACCCATTGCTTGCAATCAGCTTCGTGCATTGATAAATCTGATTTGGGTTTAGTAACACTTTCAAACTCTCCATCTTCAAGAGCCATGTGGTCTTCTAGCTCTTCTTCTTCATCACTGCCTCCTTGATCAAACATTAGACCAGCATCCACCACAGCGAGAATCATATTTGTCGCTGTTGAGGTTCGTAGCCACAGTACGCATCTTTAATTAAGCTGCAAGCGCTCCAAAGATCTGTTATGTAGATTTTGTGGAACAATCTTCTTCTTCAAAGACAACTTCTCCTCCAAGGGCCACCTCATAGTCTATTGTGCAACCTGGTTCTTGTTCTTCATCAGGATCAAAAGGAAACTTATCCCACACAGGTTCATTAACATAACTCGATGCCAACACACCCGGATCCCAAATGCTAGTGAGCTGATTAAGATGATCAACTGGAAAAAACTTATCATGCTCCCCTTGTAGTGATGACTCTTTGAATAAGTCAAGTCCTAATTCACTTAAGCTGAAATCATCAAAAAAATTTCTCTCCAATGGCTCGGTTGCTGATCAATCAGGGCCAACGGCCATGCCCGAGTAGTGAAGAGTCTTCCGTGTTTGAGGTGTTTGGCTGTCTTCATTTATCTTCTATGGAACCCTCGCGAAGTTATGTTGCTGATTTCCTTATATTGGAACTTCTGGAAGTTGGGGCAACAGAGCAATCTATCCATCACTAAATCTTCAACAAGAGGAGGTACAAACACCTCGAAATCATTACCAACATCATCACTTTGGTAACGGTCATAAGCTGATTCAAAGACACCAATAGTATTTTCTTCAACTTGCTCTTCTTCACTTGCTATCACATGCAAGTCAAGGGGCGTATTATGAGGCTCTTCCACACACTCTTCAACTATCACGTTTTCTCCTTCGAGCTCACGATCATTTTGATGTGATATGTGCACCTTGTTTGTGCCATCTTCAATGCTAGATGACTGATTTTTCTCTTCAACTTGCATATTTGTCGGCTGCAATCCACAAATAGGCACTTCATCTCGTTCCTTCTTTGATTCTTCAAACATAGCTTGTTCTGCTTCCCTTTTTATCCTTTTCCTAATGTGGTCCACCATCTTCCACTTTTCGGGCTCCACTGACGCCACACTTCAAATGGGAATCAAATGAAACATTGTACCTATAATCATCTGGCATGGTTTGATATTGCTCACGGAGTTTGACAGCCTCATCTTCACATTGTCTTTTAAACTGTCTGGCATATTCAATGAAGTCCCTTACGACATCACTAACCTTTCCTTCCTCCGATGCCATAGTTGAATCTGACTTCTCACGACCCATAGGCCTTCGAAAATGCAACATCTTTGAAACTTCTGAAAACTAATACTGAACTCAGCTCTGACCTCTGATGTAGAATCTGTTTTCTCTGTCAAGTGAACTTTGATGGGCACAGGATGGCAGGATCTTGGCTCTGATACCACTGAAATATTCCGAGCCAAATTTTTTCGTTTTTCAAATTCAAATTACAAAGCAGTGCACTCGTTAAGGTTAGAGAAGAAAACCAAAACGTGCAAGTAAGCAACTCTAACCAGAATGGCGCCGATGATGGCGAGCATTGGTCAGAGGATCTTCTACTCTAAAAACAGAAAGGAACTCAACGTCAAGTATGTGCTACCCAATCCAATGCGGAGTGAGGGGCGACCATATGACGGAGTGATTACAACAACAAATGCTTGAAGTAAATAATGCTGAAAGATAAAATTACTCGACACCCAGAATGTGTTTGCTGACCCAAGACGGGAAAGTAGCTACCATAGGGCGGAGCTATAACTATTACAAACTAATGCTGATAGGAAGAATGAGTTTACAATTCGTGACAGAGCAATATTAATGAACACTGGTCAGTACTACTGCCAGTTTACAAATGACAATTATTGCCTGCAATGTCAAAATATCAAACGCTTTGCAAAGAGTACATCCAATTATAAATCTGCTACAAGCTTTAAGTAAATCTCAATGCCAAACCCCAAATCAGACATGCAGATTTCTGTGAACTGTTCTTGACAGATCTGTACTTTAAAATCTTGTGAACAGCAACATAAGAATTCACTAAATGGCTCGTAACTCTCTCGATGCTCACCCAAATGGCCTATTCTTATATGCAAAATGCTGATAATGAAGAGGCGCCTAGACCAAATGCAAGAAACAGCTTTGAAAAGCTACTAATTAATTTTCACGGAAATCAATGCAATAAGCAAATGGTACGGCCTGCTGGAAAGTTCGACTTTGCTTTAAAAATTAAATACAACACCATAAAATCTAAGATTTGAAACACAAGTTCGCCTCTCCTAAACAAAGCTACAAATGCAGTACCCAGAACTATCTTTTTTGTCTTTTTTGAGATATGAGTAAAACAATAAATCTGCTGTATCAAATCAGCAACTCCAAGAAAATACCTCTAATATGCAGAAATCCAAGAAACTAAAGAATTACAATGGCGTCTGACAAAACCAATGAACTCCACAAATCTATCTTAAATGTCGAAGACCTCTCACTAGGTCTTGTCTCTCAAGCCGCGGTGAACTAAACTAGGAGGCATGCATTTCCTCTCGAAGCAATTCATAACCCGTTTGACAGCATAACATTAGCATAGACCAAAGATCGGAAGTGATGCACAAGACTCCTTTATAAAGTTAGTTTGACTTCCACGAAACCTAAAATCCAACTCCAAGCTCAAACCCTAACTTTTCCTTCAATAAGGCGTCCTTTTCACCTTTAGCTCAATAATTATATTTTAATTAAAACATCACCTTGATAAATGCGCCCACATTAATTTCCTTTGACTTTGGAAAACTCACCAAATATTAAATATAACCTTAATGAAGGCGCCACCCTTTGAGTCCACCTTTTAAAATGACATTAAGTCATTCGACTAGGCCAAGGTGATAAAATAACATTTTAATTATAATGTTATTTTTAAGTGAAATGAGCTCGACTTCCCAGAACTGCATTCTGAAGCCCGAAACTGAATACGCCACTTGAGTCAACTGAAGGGGAAAGTCAACTGCCTGCTACCATCCTGTTTACTGCCAAAAATAGAATTTACTAAAAATAGTAAATTCCAGAAAATGCTCTGAATGCCGAGATGAACATACCCCTGCGAAGCCCTCTGAAAACCCAGAAGGAATCCGCCATTGAATCCACCATCTCTGAACAATGACCTCCTCAAAAATAGGAAACCCTAATTTATCTTCCGACTAGCCTTCGGGTTTCCAGAAAAAAGGCCAACGGTCACAAGAACAATCAGGTTTGAGAAGGGGACATTACAATCCGCCCTTCCCAAAATTGCTTGTCCTCAAGCAATACCACCACAACTCCAGTAGTTTGAAGACTAATCCATACGCAACAAGTATGATCCCTGGTTCCCAAATGCGTCTCAGGAACAACCCACCATGCTTCCGCTGCGCCACTCTGATCACATCGATGAAAATATCGTGCCAATGCTGCACTGACTCCCCTTGTAACTCCAAAGTGTTACCATCTATGATTCTCAAACTGAAAGATCTTAAAGGAGGGAAATCAAAATCATGCAACATCTCATGTCCACGATGCCCCGAATTAACAGTATCAACCATACTACTGTCAATCAGAATTCTAAGCAATAGGAAAGATAGTCTACTGAAATCAAACTTGAACTCTTCAGCATACCTCCACATGATAACAAACGGATACATGACTGCAAATGTGACATCTTCAAATCTTTTTGCAAAGAGGAAGGCAATCCTTTGCAAAAGCTCAACAAATTCAAACTCAGGACTCCACATGAATTCCTTATGCCTCAACTGAATTATCATGGCACAACTACGAAGTCTGAAGAATTTTTTCACAATTCCAACCCCAAGAGTCTCAAAATATAGATTCGAAGTATGGGGTAGCTCATTGTCATGAACCAACAATGAAAAAAAACCATCAGAATTTGCATTACAAACCTCCAAAGTGGCTGAAAAACATGCTAAAGCCATCTCCATCAGAAAACTACCACTTCTTTGATCAGGAGTGAGGTACCAACTCTCCTGAATGAAAGTAACTCCATAAGTAAGGTGGCTGGTCTGCCTCCAACCAGCAAACTCGTGTCTCAAAATCTGCCCTTGTCTGAGCTGAAAGTTACTTCCAAGAACTACCGATCGTAGATCTTTCCAACCCAAATTCAAAATTTCTCTCCAATCCATTTGTTGATGAACAAACGGAACCATCAAGTAGCTGGAAATGAAGGGAACAACATCAACAAGTCTGGAAATTTGTTCCTTATCCCTCCAAGAGTCTTTTCCATAAGTAATAAACTCTGATAACCCAAGTTGAGAATCCCAAACATGGATACTCAACTGAAAGTGATTTTCAACACACTGCAAAGAAATCTCTACACATTCCAAAGTACTAGTGAGAATCACGTGCCTTCTCACGAAACTGACGCCCCATCTAGTAAATCCTTGAAGCTTAACCATGAAAGCTTCCACATTAAGGGAGTATGAAACATAGAGTGGCTTCAATTTCCGCTCCCAAAACTGATCAATATGATTCCAAACATCATTCCACCCAAGGGATGGATTGTCAAGAGTGCAACTACCAAAGTCTAGTTCACCTTTTCCCCATTCCTCCTGAGTAGTAGGTCTGAAATCTTCACTCGTTGCTGCTGTGATGAAGTTACCAACAGCTACCAAGACTTGTCTCTTCAACACCTTGATGTCATAGATGTTGAAATTACCTTGCTTCGTCACCTCCCATGTAGAACCTTCATCCTCAAAGCCACTTATGCATCCATTACTACTCAACATACGTGGCACATCCTCATGGAGTGATATCGAAGCATCCAAGCACTGGAAACCAGAATCAGTTTCATTCTCCATTTCATCCTCTACTTCATAGAGAGGATTATCATAACTTTTCTCATCACCTTCTTGAAAAAGAGGATTGTCATAAACTTGAAAGTCATTCCTTTCATCTTGCTGCTCCAAATCTGCACATGCAACCTTTGATTTTCTTGTGAAACCTTCAAGATCAAACTCCTCTCGAAGACTATCAATCTCATCAATTATTTGCTTGATTTCTCCAGCTCTTCGAGCATCCTCTTGCTCCTTGAAAAGTTTGAAATCTGCAAACTGGTCTTCAACCTTTCTTAGAGCCAACTGAGTTTCTTTCAACTTGTCCTCCGTTGATTTAAGCTCCAAGGTGAGCTCATCAACCATACTCTCCCTTTCTTCGAAAACAATGAAGGCCTTCTGTGCAGATTCAACGACATGATCTTGATCTTCAATCAAGTGTATGTATGCTGATTTCAATGTCTCCAAAGAGCCTCTGATAAGTTGCAAGTTAGGAAGAGCAACTTCATCCTTAACTCCACTTCGTCTCTCTTCAGACTGAGCCTTCCAATAGAGATCATCAACCAAATTGTGTGTGCGATCAAATAGGGATAGCGTTTGTACTTCTTTTCCAAAAGATACCTTGCATTGATCTTCCCACTCATGAACATGCAAAGACGGTGAACTGCTGATAGGCTGCAACTGAAAATCAGAACTTCGTTCCTTGCCTTTGCTGCCCTCTTTGCTACTCCAACATTCTTGTACTTCACCACCAACTAGCAGAGAATGCTCATCATCATAAAAAGCATCATACTCCACAAATTCTTCAACCCATTGCTTACAATCAGCTTCGTGCATTGATAAATCTGATTTGTGTTTAGTAACACTTTCAAACTCTCCATCTTCAAGAGCCATATGGTCTTCTAGCTCTTCTTCTTCATCACTGCCTCCTTGATCAAACATTAGACCAGCATCCAACCTGCTTCAAGGAATCATATTTGTCCGCTGTTCGGAAAGTTTCTGTAACCACAAATTCCTCTTTAGTGGCTGCAACCACTCCAAAGAGATCATTATGGAATTTTGTGGAACAATCTTCTTCTTCAAAGACAACTTCTCCTCCAAGGGCCACCTCATAGTCTACTGTGCAACCTGGTTCTTGTTCTTCATCAGGATGAAAAGGAAACTTATCCCACACAGGTTCTTTAACATAACTCGATGCCAACACACCCGGATCCCAAATGCTAGTGAGCTGATTAAGATGATCAACTGGAAAAAACTTATCATGCTCCCCTTGTAGTGATGACTCTTTGAATAAGTCAAGTCCTAATTCACTTAAGCTGAAATCATCAAAAAAGTTTCTCTCCAATGGCTCAGTTTGCTGATCAATCCCAAGACCAACAATGTCACCCCCGAAATGAAGTGAAGAATCTTCAATGTTTGGTGTTTGAAAAACTTCATCTTCATTATCTTGTATGGAACCCTCATGAGAGATTATGTTGCTGATTTCCTTATGTGGAACTTCTCGGGAAGTTGAGGCAGCAACAAGAGCCAATCTATCCCTCACTAAATCTTCAACAAGAGGAGGTACAAACACATCGAACTCATTACCAACATCACCACTTTGGTAACGGTCATAAGCTGATTTAAAGACACCGATAGTATTTCCTTCAACTTGCTCTTCTTCACTTGCTATCACATGCAAGTCAAGGGGCGTATTATGAGGCTCTTCCACACATAATATCTTCAACTATCAAGACTTCGCCACGGGCTCCGATCCGTTTGATGTGATATGTGCTGTTTGGCTCCAATGCTAGATGACTGATTTTC
>VDFB02181458.1:0-21135 GCA_007258455.2 Sequoia sempervirens | reverse complement strand
AATGTATTGAAGAATGCCTGCAAGATCAAGTAATTAGAGCTCTTTAACCGTAGCAATAGCAAATGTGTCTTCCTCAATGTTTTTCAAGACTTTCTAACACCAACTCAACTCAAAAGACAGCCTAAATGCAAACTGATATGACTGTATCAAGGTCTGAAATTGATAACCAGCAACACAAAATCCAATTGAAATGATCACAACTCCCTCAATTCTCAACCAAACGACCCCAAACGAAATGCATTAACTCTCTAAGACCAAGGCGCCCAAGTAAGAACCAAAAACCAGTCCCAAACTGCAGTATATAATTTAACACAAATCCCAAGGCAAGTACAAAAGGTACGGCTTTATGAGAAGGGCGATTTTCTTCTTAAAATTCAAAGCTTTGTCTAAAAATTCTGAAACTTAACAAAGAAGGGCGCCCTACCTTAAAAAACTGAAATATGAAGTACCTAGAATGAAATCTTTTTGTATTTTTGAAATATGAATGAAAACTACAATCTGCTATGTTCTCAGCAACTCCAGAAAATAACATGAAAATGCAAATAATTGAACTACAAATGCATTAACTCACAACAAAGCAATCCTCACTACAAATTCACTCAAAAACTAGCAAACGTCTCCACTAGGTGCTATCTCACAAGCACGAAGTTGAGCCAAGCTAGGAGGTATTCATTCCTCGAAGCAATCCACTCACCATTTCGGCAGCATAACTTTACTCAAGATGTCAGATGATGCAAATGAAGACCAAGACCTCCTTTTATAAACTTGTGATGACTTTCCAGAAGCTTCTAGAAACCCTAACTTTCAAATTTGAATTTTCACCTTTCCCTCCAAAGATGGCGTCCCTTTTGTCTTGATGCAATTTTGACTTTAAATTAAAATAATATTTCACCAAAGATGGGCGTCCCTTTTCAAGCAATTGATTTTGAACCTTAAGGAAATATAAAAATACCTTCATGAGGCACCACCCCTCAAAGTCCCCCTTTTAAGAACAACTTAAGTTGTTTTCACTAGACCAAGGGGTCACAATATTAATATATAACTTTAAAATATAATATTTTAAATCAACTGGACAAATCTCACCAAAAATGCTTCCCAAGCTCAAGATTGATCAAACCAACTAAAATGACTGAAGATGAGAGCCAACCGTGCCGAAGCCAACAAGACCACTGCCAGAAATAGAATTTACTAAAAATAGTAAATTCATGAAAGTGCTCAGAATGCCAAGAAGAACACATCTCCGAAAAGCTCACGAAAAACCCGTAAGGGACCCTCAGAAGTTCAATCACCACCAGGAGCACAAGAAACCACCAACTAAGAAACCCTAATCACCCAATCGGTGAAGCCTACTCTGCCCCTGCACAGGCCAACGGCCCACAAAGCGTAAGTCACACGGAGAAGGGACATTACGGTATCATCTCTTAGACCCGTGATCTCATTTCTATCAGAAGGGGCTGTCATTTGGGATAAGGAAATAGAAAGGTTTAGATCTCCTTCTCCAACCAAGGTGTCTTCATCGAATTCCCTTTCCTTAGAAGAAGGTTTTTTAACAAGATTCATATTGGGAGGATCAATAGGAATCTCACCTTTAGTCTCCATGACCACTTCAATCTCTAGAGAGATATTCTGAATATTGGACTCTTTGTTTTCCAGGTCCTGCTCTTTATTTTTCTTACTTTCTCCTCCTAATTCATTCTTTTTTCTCCAGGTCCTGTTGGTTTTTCTATCTCTGAAGTAGCATTTAGGGGGCATTTTTTTCCCAGTGACTAGATTTCCTACACTTGAAACAAGCAAACGTGATGGTTTCAAACTCTATATTCTGCACCTAGGAGCCCAGTTTAGATTGGATCTCAATCGACAATGGAAGATTAGAATTTTGGGATACTCCCACACATATCCTTGTAAAAACCAATCTCTTTCTAGCAGCTTTCATTGTGTCAATAGAGAGGAGCTCACCAAAGGAGCTCGCAATACCATGAAAGATGTCTTCACTCCAGTACTCTAGGGGCAGGCCTAGGAGTCTAACCCAAACAGGGACATTCTCAAAAATGGAGTTCGATAGATCCAAGTTGGAAGACCACTTCTTTAGAGCAAGGGAAGATTTCCCTATCACCTAGGGACCTCCACTTCAAACAGCCATGATGTCCTCTTGACAAGTAAATTCAAATGCGAAAAAGCCCTTTGGAAGAGCAGCAACTAAAACTTTCCCACTAGTTCTCCATTTATTTTTCAAAAATTCCCTGACCACTTCAATATTTGGTCTAGGGCCCATAAACTTTCCAACCAGATTTCGTTCCATTAAGGCTATATTATGGTCAATGAGCAGATCTGGAATAGAAATAGCAAACTTACCTCTATCTGGGGGTGAAATTTTTTGCACTGGAGGGAAAGATGACTTTCCATTAGGTTTTACTCCGAACAGAAAGGTCCAGGGTTTGCGGTTACCTCCAATGTCGCATGTGGTCCCCACACCTCCTTTAGCTTTCTTATTTTTACCGGTGGAGGACACAGCAGGGTTAATCTCCAGAATTTCCTTTCCCCGTGTTCCACCTATATTTTGTTTCATTAGTATTATTCTCATTATATCTTTATCAAAATTATTCTCGTAAAGTTTTTACTCTATAGTTAAATGGTTGATAATGCTAATATTAGTAATATTCTTAATATGTAACCTTATACTATCTATAATTAAAGTATGACATTAACATGGTTATGTGAGAGGGATTTTAGTGATAATAGAATTATTAATATTGATATTAACATTGACAATATTGATAATGGCATTAACCCTTATGTTAATAATAATGCCAAATAGTATTACCAATAGCAACGTTAACTTTGATATTAAGGGACTAATGTAAATATAAATAATGTTCAATAGCGTAGCGATAAAAAAAGTGATGTTGTGATCATAGTAGGGAGGTAATTATGGTAGGTCATATAACATGGATATTATAGATGAATAGGGGCAATAATACTGGTAACTAAAATAACACAAATTATTACTACCATGGTGAGTTTCAATGTGAAGTGATGACATTTTAAATGGGAAATAATAATATTTCTCTTAAGATTAATTTCCTTAGTATTAACATGGTTATCTATTAATAATTTTGAAGTTATTTGAACCAATAATAACATTTATGCAAGTTAACATAAACATCCAAAAATGGGTGATCTCAATAATAAGGATATAAAAAAACCGGTGAAAATGTTAATAGTAAATAAATTATCTAATTCCTAGTTGATGAGGAAACAAATTTTTATATGAAATTAGTTTTAATATTAAGTTACATTAACATTAATATTATTAATGTTTTTGATAAGGTGTAAAATAGGTTTTGAAGGGACCCGAAACCCTTTACAACCAAAGATATAGTTGCAAAAAAAGCCTGCAGCCAACCAAGAAAAAAGCCCCCAAACAAGACACTTCAAGATTTACATTTAGAACTACTCTTGTGGGAGCGCAGAGTCATGTCAAAAGAAGGCTTAGAAAATAACATTAATATTATTAATGTTACTCTATTTTATAGATCTAAAATATTTGGAAGCAATTAATATTCAAGCAACGTTATCATATCAATGATAGAATCTTAATAATTAATAGTTCCAAAGGACAAATATTGGTGTGGCTGAGCCAACAATCCATTAAATAACTTGTCAACCTAATCACCATCTATTCAATCTATTCAATTTTGGGTTTCTAACTTTGTTGGGTTTGCATTTTTGTTGACATGGGTCATTGTCCTTAGGACCTTGCAAAAAGAGATGGACACCATTACAAAATCATTAATCACTCAGAGCTATGCAACATTTATTTTTTAGAAAGCATCCATCTGAGACCATGTTTTGGGGAGGCATTCTGTCCAACAGTCCACATGTTTTGTTTCATGCTTCCACATTTGGCGCACATATCGGCAAGAGCATTTCCAACTATAACATCTGGAAGAAATTCATTTTTCAATTATGCTAGAGGGATGGTTGTACCTGGTTTCAAAAGCCCCCATTTGTGCATTGACAGGCAGAGGATGCTAGCTAAGGTGAGGATTTGGAACCAACACGATGTAATTCGTGCAACATCTACTATATAGACCAAATATAACCCACCCAAACATATACATTGGTTGCAATATATCTACTGTTGTTTATCACTTCGAAGAATTGGAGGTTGACACCCTTATTTTGCATCTGTATCTTGATGCTTGTCATGTGCCAATCTTGATGTCAACAAATAATACAGTGAGACGAATGCAATTTCTTTACAATAAAATAATATCCCTTCCATGATTATCATCATATTTTGTTAATTTTCTTTGATTTCTGGAAATTATTACGCAATTGAATCTAGAAATCAAATAAAATTAACATTATAAATTATAGAAACTTGATATCTTTAACCATAATTTTGTTTCAAAGCATTCATTTTGGCATGGGTAGGAAGGACGCTGGCATAGGTTGTGGAGTATGACCTTATTCTTGCAAATGCAATTGCTAGAAAACTCTAAAGCCCTTTAGTAAATCCATTTTGTGCATAGGAGACATCATTTCTTTGAGTCATACTGTTAAACAACTCTCATGCCCTATTTACGCACCCACCTTTCACATTCATGTTTATTAGGGTAGTTGCAATGGCAACATATGAAAAAATATTTTTCTTCCCTTTATGCGTGTTGGATGTTCATACCCTGTTGCTGCAAGCTCCCAATTTGACGCACGCAGAGAGGATGTTAGAATAGGTTGCGTAATTTTTCTATACGCTTGCCTATTTGCATTTATTGAAAATTTCTAAAGCCCTTTTAACGAATCCATATTGTGCATATCCTGCAATTATTGTGATTCCATGAGATCACATTGCTTTGAGGCGTTTTTTGCAAAAAGAACAGTTCACTTGCCTTGTTTATGCTTCCACATTTTATGGCCTTCAATTCAACTAGGGAGAGGACTTAGAAGTTGTGAGTCCTAACTTCACGCTTCTAATTATCTTATGTGGAAATTTCAAATCACTCCCAATTTCTTACAGCAACTTACTTGGCAAGTCCCCTGTTTATAACTAAGGTTTCAAGGCCACATCATCAAATATGATGCCACATCAACATGTTTTTTGTCAAGGTGTCCAAAAAGGCCCAAAAAAAAAGTGAGACCAATACTTGTGCATTCACAACATGTTTTATTGAGCGCTGATGTGGAATCACATGATTGGTTGCTTTTTAGATCAAAGGAATACATTTTGTTTAATTATGGGTAGTCATTATCAACACTAACAACTTTAAAGTCACAACTATTGGTCCAATATTGATAAAAACATTGGGCAATATATAAACAACTACTATCACAACTATTGAAACATGCTCTGGGTCCTCTCCCTTACATCCAGCGCTTATCATTTAATTCTCTATCTTTCACCCATCTCCTTTCCATTTAAATCTCCCACACCGCCGACACTGCGGAAATAACCATATACAGTGTTCTAGCCTCCACAACTTAAAAACTTACACGAAATGTTGATCAACTTTTGCAAAAATGTCAATTTGAACTTAAACAACATGATGTTTTAATTTTGCTCTTTTGATACGTCGTGTCTTATTACCTCCAACTTTAATAAATTTTATTAAGTTAAAGTGGTAAAAATAATGTCTTATTTGACAGACCTCGACCAACTTTAATAAATTTTATTAAGTTAAAGTGTAAAATAATTTCTTGGTGCTTTATTTGCTAATAACTGGGATGCTTTATTTGTCTTCTTCGATACTTGTGAACTATTTAGCCGATAGACTATTATAGGTGGGAATTCCAAGAAAAGTCTTACTTGTCGATGCCTAAAATTTTCAGGCTTCTTGCCGGATTTGGTAAGTACTCTGAGAATTTTTTATAATTTACCACTGCCGGATTGTGGTAGGTACTCCCTATCCTCGTATCCTGTTTCTCATAAATATTGGAGTTGATGGGGGCCATTCATCACACCTGCCTATAGAGAAAAGGGATGCTCGTGCCATTAATATGGCATGGTGACCCATTTTCTACGGGGGCCATCCATCACACTAGCCTGCAGAGAAAAGGGACGCTCGTGCCATTAAATATGGCATGGTGACCCATATGCTGGGATAGAAATGAGAGTTTGCAGAGGAAGTTTGACACACAACCTCTATAAATGCACATTCTTAGGCAGTCTGATATAATCTTTTACGAGAGGAGGTGGGCGGTAGAGGTGGAGAGGGGAGAAAAGAGAGGGAGAAAAGAGAGGGAGGGTGTTGAGAGGAGGCACTGGTGTCTCCATCTAGGCACTTAATTCTAGAACTAAAACTATCGTATTTGTATTTCCTCAATGTTATCCATCTTGCTCCTCCTCTCTCATCAAATGTGATGACGATTTCTTCTTCCTCGGGCTTGTGATGGCAGACCTCAGGGGTGTAATCCACTGCATATCTCTCTCGGCCTCATGGTTTCATAAACCAATGGAGGAGTTTTACATCTGCCATATGCATTGGTTGCAGAATGCATTAATCATGTTCAATATATTTGGTGCCTCTGCATTAAGCTTGTTGAATGGAGGCCTTCAGCTTAAAGTTCATCTCACCAGAGCTCAGCTTGATAAAATGATGGCCGAAAGCCAAGATAGGTCTGAGACTACAGAGAAAATCCTATAGATGTGCTTAGAGCAGGCTCAAAAGACAAAGATCGAAGAGGAGGAGCCAAAACAAAGCAGCCTTCCATGGAAACTTGCACTAGGGAGCAGTCCTGAAACTTGTCACAAGGCGTAGGTAATTTCTTGTATTTTGTTTTCTTTCAGGTAATAATTAAGAATTCTGGTTATAACTATTTTGAGTGAATTTTTTGCATCATTCATCATTTTGATAATACAATACAGAATAATTTGTTAAAATATCTCTCGCACAGTTATCATCAGAAGCATTCTTGATTATTTATGGAATGTGACAATAATATTATCTTTGCAAACTGATATCTCATGTAAAGTTATTTCCTTCTTAGATTTAGAGTTACGGTTTGAGAAGGATCTATTTAACTAAATTCACTCTGGACATAATCTCACCTTTTATCTCTTAAAGATTTCAGGCCTTTATAGTTTACAAGACTTTGATCCATTCTTTACGCTAAAACATATTGTTTGTTCATGCAATGCAGGGAAACCAGGTAAGATTTCACCTGGCACAACAGATTGTAAATAGTCAGAAGCTTGGAGGCCATGTATAGGGCATTGCAATGGTGAAAATGTTTTGTGGGTGAGTGCCATTTTTTCTCAACAACTGGAAGTGAACCACATTTACACTCCTTTCACTACTTGGATGTGTCGCTCAGTAACCTCTTGAAATCACCTCTAGATTTGACACAATATAATGTCACCTAACTTGTCGTGATTTCAGCTACATATTGTTGTGGTGGAATCCCTATTCAAGAGGAAAATTTGGATCGTATTTGATCAGGAGATTATAAATCTCCATATTCGCTAGGATTAGTAGTGAGCAAGAGAACGGATGGAAGTAATCTGAAAGCTATGCAAAGAAGCTTGAGTCCATCAACCATATCATCGATTCCTGAATCGTATCACTTCCTTTTCATCGTTAGTTGAAATGCAAGCAAGAACATATGTGTAGAGGAATGGTGGCATTTCTTGGTAGGTGAGCCATTAATTCTTGATGACTGACAGCGAACCGTATTTACCTTGCCCGCCGTTTGGAAAACTTGTTCAACATTTATTTTATCAACCTTATATCCAAGTTTTTGTTGCAGGTTATTAATTCATTCACCTAACAGATTTGTTCACAATCTTCACCTGCAAATTTTGAATATCTAGCCATAACAATAATGGGAGGCTAACCATATTAGGTTGGTTTGACATTAATAAATAAATAAATAAAATATAGTACCCCATTATTATGAGGAGGTGAGTAAGGGTGTGCTGATGGACTATTCGATTCAGTCAGACCTGAAATTGACATTAATTCATATCTACATCCTACAGTGTTCACCTCCATTGCTGCCTTTATCCCTTTGTGATGAGTATTAAATTTAGGCAGATGCAATTGTACCTTTATTTATTCTTAGACGTTGAAATAGATATCTTCACCCTCCCCATAGTCGGTGCAGCAGATTGTGATGAGATCTCTTAGAATTTATTACGAGAGGTGTGAGTTTCTTTTTTTATTACCTTCCTTTATTTAATAGAAAAATAGAAGATTACAAATGTAATTTTTAATCTGTTTTAAGTAAGTTTATTTTTTATTGGATGAAATTGAGTTATTTTTTTCTAAGGAACATGGAAATTAGTTGCATTGTCAAATAAAGTAAGTTTATTTGTTATCGGATGAAATTAAGTTATTTTTTTCTGAGGAACATGGAAATTAGTTGCATTGTCAAATAACATAATAATAATATCATAAATATTGTAAATATTATTATTGGTAATTGAAAATAAATAGCACTCTTCTTATTATAAAATAATAGCAATGGCAGTATTGTGTAATGGCAGTTGAATGGTTATTATATTGGTTAAATGATGATAAGAATTATAACTGTATTGGTTAATCTGGGGTAATAATATTATTGTTAGGCTTAAACGTATTTCAAATAATAATAAGAGTAATGTGATAAAAATAGTAAGTAATATTTATATTAAAGAGTTTTACTATAGTAATATATTTATCACAATAATTAAATTATATATACAATATGATTTATAATTATAATATTATTTTGGAGAACAATATTATATTTAGCCGATAGGCTATTCTACGTGGGGGAACCCCACCGGAATTTCCCCCAGTCTGACGCCGCCGGAGAAATCCCGGTGGGGTTTCCCCCACATAATAGCACAACTTCTGATGCCTGTTTGTGTGTGGGCGTAAACACCTGGGCAAGGCGTTGAGGAGGGTTGCGAAAGGCGCGGTGTTGGTGAGGACAGAGGGGACTCCAAACAGCGACATCGTGGAGGCTGTGCGTATAAAATTGTGTTGTTGTTGCCTGCATACCCTTTGTCTGTAACAGGAAGACATTAATGTCTTTGGATTTTAAACGAAAGGTTTGTGTTGGGTGTGTAATGTAAGAAATAGCAGTTGTCGATAAAGCGAGTTGCAGTGGGCCGAGCGCTTTATAGAATATAGATATTCTGGTAACCCACAAATATTATGTAGTATAATGTCGTTTTGGAGGTATGCACTCCCACTGAAACCTTTTTTTGTTTTGTTTTGAAACTTGGTAGTACAAAAAACCCTAATTTGTTTTCCTGAGCGTTGTATATAGCAAATAAAATCCTAATTTCTTTGAAACTCTGATGCTTTGCTAAGATCTCGGCGTATTATTCTCTGGCTTTCAAAATTAAGCTGAAAATCATTCTATTTGCTCGTAATTTTAGGTTTTTATGTGGTAAATTTTCATAGACGCAATTTGACCTGTTTTCCCTCTATTTTCATCATGTTTGGGTTGCTTGATGTTGGTGTTTTTGTTGGGTTTCTTGAGTCAGGTTAGAGGTTGCCACTAATACCCTACGGGTTAGGTTTAGACTTTATTTTAAACAATTGCAAAAATGGATCACCATTCTGAACACCCCGCAATTGTTATTCCAGGGGCATGCCTATGGATTTTTTTGCCACTTTATTGTGGTGAGGAGAATCTGAACCCTGGACATTAAAAAGTACCCTGCTTTACCATTTCATTCTAATTCCTTGAATGATATACAATTTTACTATCATTAACCAGTTGTTCGGGAATAACCTTGTAGAGATAATTCAATGTAATTAAGTTGGAGATAGAGATTTTATGGCTTTGAGTATGCTTGAGACTAGGTCAAAAAGGGTTTGAACAGTTTCCTTTCTCATTCTTACGAAGAGGCATAGACTCTAGGGGCACACAATAGGGTTAGGTACAGGACATGGACAATGTTGATTAACTTCGAAAGGCTACTTAATTTTTTGTAGACAATTTGGGTATTGCAAACTCTCTCATGGGGTATGTAGTGATGAGACTATTGGGATTTAACTGTTTGTAGGGCGCCTTCTTGATTAGGTGTGTTCCCAGGTCACTATGATCACTTGCTTGGCAAAGGATGTGTGTTAACCGATGGAGAGTTTTTCTGAAAACCAAGTATCTCAGTTAGGCTACAAATAAGCATAGTCATGTTTGTTTCCTGAGCCTCAGTAGCTCAAAATTTAAAAATTAAATCAAATTAAAGATGACCTTAATAGTAGTTTTGACAAATATCTCATTAAGCATTGAACTTGGGAGGCTTGGCTTATAAGCAAGGAGTCACATTTGTGCTTTGAGCTTCACAAATTCAAAATAAGAAAAACCATTTTCTTTTCTTCCTTTTTGCTTGTTTTAAACTTTACTGGATATGAGTTTGTTCTCGTTTATTCCAATAATCTTTATATTTCTTCATGAGTTTTCAACAAATTTTTGAGTTGTACTTATTGAGCTTAATAGGATCTTCAAATTGCAGATTTTTTTTTAAGTACATCTTGTTTAGGGTTGTGAGTTGTGTTTAGGATAGATTCATAGAATATGGTAAGTTCAGGCTGCAACTTTTAGATTTCAACTTGGATTGTGAATGGACATGTCACATTAAACTTGGGATTCTCTCAAATTCAACCCATATTTTGTTACAAAAAAATGTTGCCACATCTTTGCTGGGATAGTGAACTGTCTTACTGCAGAGAGTTTTCTAAGATCAATTGGCTCTGGTTTTTTCTATAAACTTTGAGCTGGAAATCCATGCTGGTGGTGACATAGGGATTGGATTCTATTCATAATTGCACTTGGTGATGTCTTAAATACATAATGTCATTTGTAAATATTAGTGCTCCTAGTTGGATTTATGGCATTCATTTTCAATCAGGATTATTTTGTAAGGCAACAATTCTTTTGTTGTTTTTTGCAGCTTTTTTTTATTTTGTTGAGATAGAAACTATTACAAAATCTGGCATTCTTCCTTGCTTTCGAAATTGTTAAATTTTCTTTATATTGATAAGCCATTCCATACCATTGGTAATGGAGTTTAAAGTTTATATATGCTTTCCTCTCTCTGTGCATGCATTTGTGTGCTAGAGGATGAATGAAAATGATAAGGATGAATCTTCCTCTCTATGTGTGCTTGATAGGCTTAATCAATCAAATATTTAGTGGAAAACTTGTTATTAGAACATGATTATGGATGTTCATGAGAATCAGTGAAATTGTGAACATAATTACCTTGCCCTTGGCAAGCGAATCTTGTTTCTTTGATTTTCTTCATAGCAAATAAAAATTTCCAGTCTTAATAAGTTTTTGACTTAAGTAGTGTGTTTTTTATTTGCAAAGCAATCTAAAGTTTTGGTGGAGAAAGTGTGGCAATGGTAGTCATAGAAGATAAGTGGATCTTTATCTTTAAAATTAACTGAAGCTTTTTGTATAGACAATACAGTCTGCATGCACTATGGACCCTGACACTGAAAAACAGTTAGCAGCATTGATCATGGAGGAGGCAAAAATGTTACGCCTGCAAGCTGATAAAGAAGGTGTGCATGCTTATTTAGCCAAACCAAAGGTCCGAGGACGGCCCAATTCACATCGAGTTGGTGAAGCTAACCAAGCAGCTGGGGCACCTGCTGGTTCTGGTTTTCGTGGCCAGCGGGATCGTCACTACGGCAAATCGGTCTGTGGTGCCTATCGGCTATTACATTGCACATATTAATTGTGCAACTGCTAGTATAGTATTAAATTAAAGTGATATAATATTTACAGAACAAAAAATTCCCATTCAGTGCTATGAATAAGGTTATTGTGGTTGATTTAGTAGTAATAAAATTACTATTGTAATAAGAGTAAATATTATTGTTAGTATTAAGAGGTTATTTTGAGAGTAAATGTTAATATGATTATTCACAGGTTAGTTATTTGATATTATTATTTTTATTTAGATGGAAGTAATTTTAGTAAGGTAAATTGAGATTAAAAATAAAATTAAAATAAAATGGTTGTTGAAAGTGAATCTATTTCGGTGACAATGGTAATGATTAAATGGGTTAAATTGTTGTTTAAGATTAAATGGTTTAAGCTAGGTTAAACATGATGATCATTATAAGCTTATTGATTTAGTTATAATGTTTATATGAGATAATTGATAATATTACAAATGATTAGATTGGTGATTTAAAAGACAATATGATGGTCACCAGTTATATGTTGGGAAGGAGAATGATATCATTTATGTTTAAATTATGGTTAATGATAATAATAATGTAGCATGGAAAAGTGAATATTCAAAGGGGTTTACCCCATGTATAAAAAAAATTAGTAAAATATTGGTATGGAGTAATATTAAACTAATCTCCAATTGATAATAAGGAATTGTTGGATTTGAGCAAAATAATAGTATTATTATAAAGAATTAATAATAATAGTAGTGGTAAAATTTGTAAATTATAAAATACTAAAAGGGTGGTGTAGTAATATATTTAGTAATATTATTTTATAAATAAATAATATTATTGTTAATCGATAGAATAATAATAAAATTACTATTATAATTCATGAGTAAATATTATTGTTAAACTAAAAGAATTGTATTAATGTTAAATTGAGCTTTGAGAATAATTGTAAATTATGATGGCTAAATAGTAAGCATACTATTGGCTTATCATTTTAATATTTAAGATAGCATCTATAATGTATATGATTAAATAAACTTATCATCATTATTGAATAATGATCCTTGGAGGGATGAGTTAATGCATAAAATTATATTGTCAACTTCAAACGAAAACTAACTTTTATAATGTTTAGTATAATGTGTTAAGCACTTAAGAGGGTACATTTTCTATTCTTCTGGTGAAATAACAAATTGTTTTAGGAATTACATTTTCTATTATGGTGAAACTGGTAAATGAACATTTATCCATTAAGACAAAACTGGTAAAGATCTTTTGTTTCTGATTTGTACTGATCTATATTGTGGTTGCGTGAAGTCATCCACAAAGCCAAAAGATTAGATAAGGACGTATTCAATTATCAGAAGAATTGAGAAAGTAAAAGTACTATTATTAGAAAATTATTGGAAAATGGCATGTTTTTAAACATTTGGATGGATTTGGAATAATGTGTACTATTGATGCTTTTTTTAAATTAAAGAAAGCGAAAGTTGAATAGCTATCTTGTCTTGATAAGATACTTTAGTCAAATGTATTAGGTATTAGGGCTATTTTTTTTCTCTCGTGTGACCTATTCGTCTTCATTCATAATTTAATCCTAATTCTGTGTAAAGGAAATCCCCTCTCTCATCTTTTGAAGGTGCCAAGTTTTAACTTAAAAATTATAATTCATTATTTTGGTATTAAATGAATATATCTTTATGGCTTTATCAAATATGTCACGAGTTACGTGTAGTATATGTGATTAAAATCTTGGTTGTTTTATTCTGAGCGTTATTCACAGGAAGAAGAAAACATTCTGACAGTATTACAGTTTTCATAAGTTGTCTTTGACTGGTTGTAGTTATATCCTATAGATTTTATTTTATTTTAGTTTCTTTTGCAAGGATTATAGAGTTGTCTGATATGATTTCAAATTACATTATATTTTGGTCAAATAGTTTAAAATGTTCTGGAACATGGCCTCTTCACTGTTAGAGGAAAACAATATATAAGCAATTTAATTTATACTTATGGTAAATCATAATTCCTAGAGCGTATATCTACTTTTTCATAGTTTAGAGATTTGGTAATGAGTCATCATCTTATTACTATGTCCTTTACAATTACACCATAGTCCCTTGGATCATACAAATTTATGATGATTGATGTTTTGGTCTATTAATGTAGTTCTTTGGTGGCGTCTATTGTGTTTTTGCAGTTATTGTTTGTAAAGAGCAATAAAATAAAGGTAAATGATAGTTATTGAAACGTTTTAGATTGATTGATGTTCTCATGTAAAATAAAGAAACACCTTTTTGAAAACTGCTAGATTCTCACAATCTCCCAATTTAATATTCTGATCATTTAATTTCATTCCCTTTTAAGTTGATTTAGCTTAGAAAATATAGATGGAGAAAGCATGTGAATGATATGTTGTTTTATCATACAATTCACGCCTTTAAGCCTTTATGGATGTCCCTTTCTAAAAAAAAAAAATTTAAAAAGAGAGTCAATTGATCTGATAAAATTTTATTGTGGCTCTTAAATACTTGTAGTCCTCCAAATCAATGGCAGTATGTGGATTTCTCACCTTACGTATTTACCTTCATCCTTGTTGCATTGGCCATGTTTGTAATTGTGCAATCAGGGCAGATTCGTTGTCAAAGAATGTATGGAAGCCAAATAGTTTCTTTTTTTAAGCATAATCCTATTGTAATGGCCCGCCAAGCAACCCCAAAGGATACAATACATCTAACATTTATGGCACCAATTTTTTTAAAAAGTACTAACATACATCATAATAATCATATATCACATGATATGAAACTAAACATGAACTACATATAACAAATCCCCTAGGTTTACAAGACTGCATTACTTTTCACAACAACATCATTACATCACATGGATGGTAAGTATACACCAGTAACCATAAAATAACATGAACATGATCAACACATTAATCAAGGGTTACAATATTACAATGCCGCTTCCCAACATGAATGGGGAAGATACAATAAAATAGAATGATACATTTGAAATGAAGAAGTACAAAGCTGCAATACTGGAACCAACTCTAGTACAACTCAGGAGACACTACAAGTTACAATTTCGCACTTCACGATCGATGATTGGGGACCCAATGGGGTGCATAGCATGTTCCACCCAACCACATGGACCCAAAGGCCCACCCCCTGTGCTAAGAGATGACAAGAAGGAACCCCAACTAAACCATCATACAAAACAAGGATACAAGACTTCACAACAAGATCCACAATATCATAAGGCAATCTCCAGCACAAGATATAACCAACACAAGATGTGCCCAACATAAGGAATAACCAATAAAGCATCTACATACAAATGCCAACATGTGCTTCCAGAGGCTCAAGAATATCATAGAGGGAAACAAAGCATACTTGGTTGTTTAAGGAAGAGTGTCATCCCAATGTTGCATGGGTTACCCTGGCGAATCTTCCTAGGCCCCGGCCCCCAACTTGGGTTACCCTGGTGACCTCTTACGAAACCCGGCCCCACATGCAATCCAATGCGGCATCGATTATATTTCATAAGGACAAGATAATGATTTTTCCATTCCAGGCCTTCTCAACTCATCTCAAGCCCATACAAGCACTTGAGCCATGAGTGAGGCATTCACTTATATCTTGTTAATGTGTGATTCTATCCAAAACCCCTAATTAAATATTAATGTTTTCACTTGATTAATGAACTTCCAATGAGTTACCCTGAAACCACTTCTGGGTCTCGGCCCCCATCGAAAGCCACTCCCCTTATGAACAACAAAACTCAAAAGACACTATCAGGGTAAGCCCCATGCACAACATATAAAGCCACATGATAATTTGCATTAAGCAAGACATACACCATTCTACACAAAATCTTCATAATGAAACTATTTTCAAGTGCAAGGCTAAACCCATAACATCAAATAGATCATACGATCAATAGTTCACAAAGAACCAAAAGTGAAGGTCAATAATAAAGCAACACCCTTCTTTCCCTTTCTCTAGAAGACTGATAAATCAACAAGGGTTTCCCAACTAGGTGGCAACAAAACTTGTTCTCAAAATCAAAACCAACCATAACCATCTCAAAACTAAACATCAGTATCAACAATCGTAAAAACAACCAACTCTAAACTCAACATTGAAATCAACTCAAAAGAAGAAAACTCAATGCCAATAAGCACAATGATAAGATCAATAAGAATCATCAAATAATACATCCACGTAAGACCTTATTTTCTCAACATCATGTTACTTATCCACTCATTCAAATATATAGTTCAGAACAATCAAACAATCAATTAATTCTGGTTGTTACGACAATAGTAATCCATAAAGTGATGCAAATCCATTAGCTATTAAGAATGCCAAGTAGAATCACCAAATAATTCATTAATAATTGACACAAATCTAAAACTAGAACATATATTCTAACACATAAACACTATATTTTAAAAAGAAGATACAATTATACACTCATATTCCTAAATCTCTTTTACTTAATTTACTATGAATCCAACTATACAATCATTAAGAAAGTTACAATATATTTCATGGTTCACCTTTATCTTTAGAAACCTATCTCCTCCTCGAACTTACATATGTATATATAAACATGACATTACATATTTATAAGAACATATTTGTAACATATAACTCGATATCCAATACTCCTCATCAAGCAACATACCATAGTAGTTATTATGGGAGAGATCAAGAGCTTATAAAACGCTACATAACAATAACTCCTCTACATAAGCATCGTCAGTTAACAAATTAGTGCACAAGGTTATGAAATCGAAAAGAATATTCAATAGATCTGCTAGGTATAGAGAATTAGAAGGTGACTCCATTAAGCCTAAATAATACACAGCGCGGAGTCTATTCAACATTGGAGAGAAGTTGAGGTTTAATTATATTGAATTCTCTTACAAAAGATTCGGCTTATTACTGACAGGCCAAAGTAAAGGTTTAATACTTCTTTGAAGTGTTTGATCCTAAATTTTAACCATTCGTAGCATTTTCTAGAAGAGCATCTAAATTGCAAGAAGGGGTAAGCGATTTCCATGAGAAGGCCTGAGACTGAATTTTAACATAAAAGAGCTCCCTATTAAGTTCAAGTGCTGCGGCTGAGAATGGTTGACATTGACATCAGGAAGATTATTTAATTTACTACACCTTTGCAATCTAAAAGTTGCAGCTATGCTAAGTTACCAAAAGTTACAGGGAGGCTATTTAATTTTGTACAATACCTCCTCTCTAAATTTTGTAACTATGACAGGTTGCCATGCATATAAGAAAGTGAATATTGGAATTTGGAAATATTGCCATCTACTTGCATTAATATCAAATCCCAAAAGTTATCAACAAGGCTGAAGGAAAGGAGAAAGGTGAAGTGCAAATACGTGACTTAAGAGAAGGAGAAATAATGTGCAACTTTTCTTAACACATTTCTGTTTGGTGGTGAGTTTCCAAAGACACGCTCAAATTGAAGTTTGGAAATTAAACTTCACCACGATCAAAAGTAAGCTCTCTATTATGTTAGTACTTTGAAAACATTTATTTTCAAGTCACACCTTTCGCGATAGATTATCAAAAAGAATCAAGCGGGTTATTTGAATCTTAAACCTCTGTTATGCCCAAAGCGGGTTGACAATGAAATTAGGGAGGGTATTTGTCCGCCTCGACTTTCCGGTAAGTCTTTGCCGGATATGACGAGTTGCCTAAAAATTAGGGTGGTTAATGAAATCCATGAGGTTATCTAATCGGTGATATTATTTTTATTTTAAAGTGTTGCAGTAGTGATTGATTTTCGGTAGAATAAAGGGCCTAAAAATGCAACTTGTAATTACTCCAACGTATACACTGATGTTACAACTCATTTCAAGCCGATGATGAAAATGAGTGAGTAAAGTAAATCACAAGATCAACGGTGGCATAGGTACAAGAGATGGAGATGGCTCTTCCGTGCCATCCACAAGATGATAAGCTACAAATGTGTGATTGATATCCCCGTTTGAAAAGAGCTCTAGATTGAGGTGATATGAAAAGAGATGTTGTCGATAGAACACGGCTTAAGCACAAACATTCATGTTTAACCACAGACACTTAATTCATTTGGTCAACAAGAACTTAACTTGCAGTGTACTAAGGAATAATAGCTTGTGCATGAACATCTAGTTAATGAGCATGCGCACAGCATGAGATAAGGATTCAACAGAACCAAAGGGGTACTCTTTCTGCAGAGAAGATAAACCATAATTAGTAATTCCCTAATTCCCCGGCTGTGACCCAAATGAATTATTAGAGAGACAATGGATTACAAGTCTGGTTTACAAATTGTCCAAGAGAAAGCAACCATCATTAAGGAGAAATATATATATCTAATGTTTTTTTTTTACAACTTGAAGGATTAAGAGATTTTGTATCAAGATTTGGCAGACTATAAGGTAAGAAGCGACGCATGCTAGAAAGGTCGGCACCACAGCATAGACAGAAAACAATAAATATCTATTTGGCTGTCAAAACAGGGGTGACGGCTTTACAGATAAAATTCAAATGAAATATTTAAAAGCAGAAGTTTATTTACTCTACATTTACCTTGAGCATCCATTTGTATATAGGTTAACATCAACCAGTCCACAGTGTAGAATAAAAGAAAGAGATTTGGCAATAAAACAAAACATGGCAACTTTGAAAAACAACCAGACTATGACTGAGGAAACATGAAAACATGTTCTCAGCTTCAAACAACCAAACATTTAAGAAAATTCCCTAATAATTTTCAAAAACCTTGTATTAAGTTATTCTACTCAAGTAAAATCAGAGGTGAAAAGTAGAAATAAAGGAACCTGGTTTAACCAACAGCTGATCTGAAGAAGTTATCGGTTCAAGTTTTCAGCTATTTTGAGTTCCACACCACTGTCCGTAAGGTTAGACTCCCAAAACTTCCCAATCAACGAGTGCAGAGCTCAATACCCTTACGACTATTTTAATTTTCCTGAAAACCCCCTTTCAGCCCAAGAACCCCTAATGCACATTCACCGCAAAACCAAAGAACAGAAAATTTGTTTCTCCTCACGAATGTAATAAATTTCCCAAGAATAAATCAATTATAATCGGTTTAAAATTAAATTCTTTCCCCCATGCAAGGCAACCGCAACAAAATTTAAGGAGAAAACTCTTTCGACATGCTATAACTCTCTCTTTTTTTAATTTTATTCTTTTAGATAAATTCTAATTTATTTCAATTTAACCGTTAATAATATTTTATTAACAACTTTTATTTAAATTATCGTATTACCTCAAACACAAAATAAATCAATACCAAACCACTCTTAAATTCATAACAAGGAGAAAACATCACATGACGACACAAATGGAGGGGCACTTCTACACCTATGCCCTTTATGTTGTGTTTTTCTATTGACCATTTAGCATCAATCACTTTTCTTGAGTGATTCTTTCCCATTCTATTAGGGTATATGATTTATGATATCTAGAAATTGGTAAGCTAGCTATGGCATGTGCATAAGTTACCACTAATATTACGTTCATTTTATTGCACCTGCATCTTTATTTTAGTTTTTTTGCATTGCATATAATTAATTGAACAACTGAGTACTTATGTTACCTTGGATGCTTAAAACATAAGATTAAAAGCTTGTCGATGTCTTGTCCATATCATCTTCACTTTACTAAGCTGAAGTATATCCTGCTATCGGAATAACCATTGCACCTCATTGAGGTGCAAGCGCTAGTTTCAGTGGTTTGGGATATATGTAGCATAGAGAACATAAGTTTAACACCCGACAAAAATGAAGAGAACAACATTTAGAGAAAAACATTTTTCTAGTTTACAAATATTAGTTCCTGAAAGATTTCATTTATGTGAAAGACTTGTATTCTTTATTATAATTAAAAGTATAACTTTCGAATTCATGAAATTTTAGTAAACGGATGGGCTAGCAGCGAACAAATCTCAGTAACATTTGGTTTATAAATTACCATTTCTCTGGAAATTCTACGAATCATGTACCTAATGATGTGATGTATGTAGGTACTCCCTTTGTGGGCAATAGAATAGGGTTTTTAACTAGAACAAAATTCTACAGAGTTTTACAAATATATAAATTTTTTATTAGACATTCAAACGGGTGATGTTTTTATTTTGTTAAGGTTCAATTATAAAAGAAGGACTTTTAAGCTTTAGAACTGATTTGAAAATGTATTTTTCTCTTTGTGTATCTTATCATGAACTATATGACATTTAGGGGACATTGCAAGTGAGCCACTCATCTTGAAAATGTGATAGATGATTTGCATGAGGAATGTTACCCTAATTCTAAATTCCAAAATATAGGTAGAAATACCGTAAGTCTTGAAGAGCACCAATCTATGCAAGATAGTATCATGGATCAGTGTTAATGTCCTTTATGATTGAGTTTGAGATACCTAGATGTCTTTGAAACCTAGTGGTTATGCTTTGTGTGGGTGAGTCAAATGAGTTGGAGCAACTCAAGTTGTCGAACTACGATGCCTTTGCAATATATATACATAGGAAAAGCCATCAAACAATTAGCCCCTAAGGCATTAGGTCAAGCCCTTAGGACTGTTCTTTTGAGTTTTGTTTTTAGAATTTTCTCTCTTGATGTTGTAAACCACCATATGATTTGCATAGCTTATCTTGATGAACATGTACTAATTACCCATTGATCTTACGTGTGCACCAAGTTTTGTAGATCTTGTAGATATAGTAATTGGGAGCGAGGAGATTTTGATGTGAGGGAACACAAGAGATGTTGAGTAGATAAGAAGTATGTTTTGATGATCCAAATAAGTAGATATTATTTAAAAAAATAAAAGGAACTCATCCATATTTACTCTTAGCTAATGAGATTATCGTCAATTGACTTAAGTACTATAGTATGTTAGTTCCGTTTTAAAAAAAATTATTTGCAAAATTAGTAAAGTTGTTGCAAATTTGTTAGGTTATGTAGTGTGAAAAAAAGTGGGCATGACAAAAGGCAAGGCAAAATCAACAGGTTTTTGAATTATCGAACTTGTAAGACTAAAATGAGGGTAATAAAATGGGAACTTACACTAGGTGCAAATTTATGGCATTACATTTATTATGATGAGTATTATATGCTAAAACATAGAAAGATTGGTCTAATTTTTACAAACTTGTGCAAGAATTTGATTAATATTTCTTTCCAATCTGCAATGAACAACAAAGAAGGGATTTATTTCTCAGCTATGATAAGTTACATGATTTTTTTTTTTTAAGGAAATTATATTTCTAGTATGTTATATATACCAATATATATATATATATATATATATATATATATATATAGAATGTATAAAGGATATTCTGTGTTAAATATTTATAAAATTATAAGACAAGCTTAATGCTTACTCTATTAAGTTGATTGAAAGAAATTAGTTTTATAATTTGAATTATTGAAATTTTTTAAACATTGTAATAT
>VDFB02181457.1:0-81795 GCA_007258455.2 Sequoia sempervirens | reverse complement strand
CTTTGTCTCTTGAGATACGAAACTCTTTGGCATATGATTCTACCTTAGCATCAATCTCCCTCTACACCTATGATTTCAGGAATTTCTACTGAACTTCTATTGTCTTTTAACTATAACTTCAAAATATTGGTCTACTAGGGTCTTTAGGGATGTTGAGTAGTACTTCTGCATAGCTAGTGGCTTCATCTTCTATTATTTCATAACCAAGCTCTAGAACCCAAGTGGTTCTTGGTTCAATTGCTTCCATAATGTAAAAATTGATAGATACCAAAAGGGTAATTTCATTCATATTTTTCCTTATAACCTCTTAGAATTCTCTATCTCATATTCATTTTTCTTTGGAATAATGTAAAGAAAGTTGTAAGGGAATCACTCTTAGCCTCTAAGTCTCCAACATTACTCATGTATTCTCTTATTTGATGAGAGATAGGCTTTTCATTTGACCAATTGACTTTCCCAACTATTGTAACTTCCTTCATCAAGTATAAAACCAAGCATATTACCAATGTGCCATACCTAAATACCATTATTTTCTTCTTGAATTCTTCAAATTCTCCAATAATTGTTTCTGAAGCAACTCAAAAAGATCATATTTAGCATTATTCTCAATCATATCCAAAGCCACTTGAATTGTGGTGGCAGAGACCAAATTGTGTCCATAAATCATATGTCCAATCATCAGAGTTGTATATTGAATCGTTGGATTTATGGTAGGGTTTAATGTAGTACCTATTTAAAGCATTATGTCTTTGTTCTTGCTATATTTTCTTACTAGAATAAGTCTGGTGGACCATAAACTAGTGATTTCTTTGATCACTTATTTGGTTATCATGTGGGGACCATCAATCTACATGAATTGGTCATGTATTTTTCTCAGTGTCAGTCTAATACATTTCTCCTCATTGCCGAAGTATGGAAATCGGTGCAACACATCTAGTTTCTTAGTTAAAATCTTGTACTTTAGTTGCAATAAGTAATCTTCTCTAATCAATTATTCTATCCATAAACTATGCAAATTTTTGTAGGTGTGTTCTTCCAAAATTCCATTAATGTAATTCCTAACATCTTTTGTAGGTAGGACCCCAAGAGGAATTTGTGAAAATGCACCAAGGGGATCATTTTCTAAGTTTTTGGTGGAGTACTTTCTAAATTTAGGTTGTGTTATTTGAGAGATATCTACTATTTTGGTGATGCCATTGGATTTAAATTACTTTTAGCTAATAATTACAAAAAATTAGAATGTGCAGGGATTGCTAAGTATGTTTTTCTTGCTAAAAAAAGTAGGGTTTGAGATTCTGCAACATGGAGATGCTTCATACCCTTCAAAATTATTTCTTTCTCCTCTTTTCTTCTTTGAATGTGTTTAGTGAATTCTTTTTTTTTCCCAAGCACACTTTTAACTCTTCAATTTGACCCATTTTAGCAATAAACACTTCAAACAAAAAGCTAGTAAACTTCAAAACCTTGTATGCTTAGTCAACTTTCAAAGCTCTGCAAATTGTTGCATTAGAATATTTTCTTCCATAATTTTCTTCAAAAGATTTATACTATCCATTTTCATCTTATATCTTCATGCCAAGCCATGAAACATCATATTGGCATGGGGTTATATGATTTTCAGTAAAACTCCCCCTAATCCACAACTTTGGGCTTAGTTACTGGAGGAAACGTCTACATCAAAGATTGGTACAGATTCTCCCTTATCCTCAGTATCTTCTTTCTTTCTCAAAGTCTTTTCCATTTCCTTCTTCACTTCATTTGGATCAATCTTCTTAACTAGTTGATGCAGGAGCATCCAGTGGTGTAAGGGCAATCTTGCATCACCCAAAAATAGTTAAATTTCAAGTTTCTCGGTTTTTAGATGTTTTTACATTTTTGGATACCCTTTTCGTCATAATGAAATTCCCAATTTACAGTTTTTATTTTCTATTCTTGGGTTGAAAGATATTGCAGTTTTAGTTTCCCATATTTGCACCTGAAAATCTTCTGAGTTAGATTTGAGGCACTTAGAGTTCCCATAATGGCCCCAAAACTTTCTAAAATCGGCATAGCAAATTTTGAGTACGTTATTGACTTCGAACCTTTCCAACGGTTCAAACGGTTCGTGAATCAGAGTCCCGGATCAAAAGTTATGGCCCTAGGAAGTTGGCGCACTTTCTAGAAGATACAATTGCAAATGTTCTTTTGAAATTTGAACTTCAAGTTGTAATTTTTGGCGCCAAACCGCCTAAACTCAAATTTGAATGTTGTTTTGGCTCCAAACTAAAGAGGAGCTCTATTTATGGGCGGGTTTCTAATTTTTGGGTAACTTTTTGGGGACAAGCTCGCATATTGCGAAAGGGTGATTCTGTAGCTTTCTGTAACTTGCATGTGTTGTAGAACTTGGGGATTTGAGATCCTCTGCATGTAAGAATCTTCATTTTCTGAATAATAAAATTATTCTCTTGTTTGTGGGTTATTTTCTAAGTCTCGGGTTGTGCCCTCATCACTAGTTCATTCTTCTTCATCAGATCATTCTTCCTTGTTTTTTATTTCTACAAAATTTAGCAATATGTCCAAGCTTTCTATAATTGTTACATATGATATTCCTTTGATCATTATTCCTTCCATTTTTTCTAGATCTATATTGATTAGCCTTGTGTCCAAATCCATAGCATGTATAGAAGTAACCATTGAAAGATTGAATCATTCTACCATTGTTGTATCTATTCATCATCTGACTTTTGCATTCATTTTCTCTATGTCCAAATTTCTTGCATGTAAAGCATTGACCAGTAAAGGATGAAACATTATGATTCATTTTGATTCTACATCCCATAGCTCTATGTCCAAATTTATTGCAAAAATAGAAAAAACCATTAAAAGATGGGTACATTTGAGCATTTTTTTGTCTAATAGGAGGTCTTCTAGCATTGTCTCTTTAATTCTAAAACTTACCATAGTTCCTCTTTTCTTCAATCTTCTTTTGTTTACTGATCCTTTCTACATTAGATATTGGATCTGCTTTAGAGTTTTCTCCTTTTGCAAGTCCTAGACCACCCTTATCTTTAGATGTTTTCTAACTAGCAATCAACTCATCAAGCATTGTAGAACTTGTTTTGAATTTATCTTCATGAATTATTTCCTTCTCCGTAGTAGATCTCAGATTTATCACCTCTTGTTCAAGACTCACACATTCATTGGATTTTTTTTATACCATTGTATTCAGACATTCATTAATTCTTTTCTTTTTTTCCACTTGCACTTTCAATCCCGTGATTTCTTCATTTGCTTGCCTTAGTTGTTAATTGAGTTCCTTATGCCTTTATCTGAATTTCCTGATCTACTCCCTTAGTTTTCTGATGCACTCATTTCCTCTTTTAGATTTTCCTTCAGATCTCTATTCTCATCTTCAAATCTGTTAAGATTTTCAAGAGCAACTTTGAGTTCTCCATATTTATCTAACATGCAATCTTCTTCTATGTACATTCAATAGCAAGAATATCTTTTGAAGGAATAGGATACTTTTTATCATCCATGTGTTCAAATTCCAAGATCTTCCCAAAGTGGTCAAGCTCCTTCCAGGGATCCAAGCTCTGATACCAATTGTTGAACACCCAAAATACTAAGAGGGGGGTGACTCGGTATTCCTTTAAACCAATTAAGAATAAGCCATCCAATTATCAAAATAAATATAACTTCAAACATGTATGAAATCATGAAGATAACCACAAGATCACATGGCACATGAACATCATTACTTTTATGTGGAAAACCCAAAATGGGAAAAACCATGGTGAGGGTTAGCTCACAATATATTATATATAGATATAGTATATTACAAAAAGGCTCAATCTTGGGTCAACTCACTGTCCAAGTGAACTCACTTCCCACAGAGAAATAGAAGGAACAAAGAAGGGGTGGCTATACAACCTATTTGAATTGATACAATAGCATCTATCATATGTTGGATTAAAGGTCCAATGAAGTAAAAAATGATCTTCACACTAATATAAATTAATACTCTACTTTGTTCATAATTTTCTCAATTTTGCATCACACACATGTAGGTGAAATGCCATACATGTAACAAGTTGCTCAATACTCACATGAAATATGCTACCTCTTCATTATCTTATGCTTCTCATAACTGAATCTCCAAAAAATTGAATTTAATCTCCTACATATTTCCATATCAAGTGTAACTTCCATTAGGTGTGCCTAATAAGAAGTAACACACAAAATTAAGCATGTCGTCCTCAAAACATTTTATCCACACCTTGCACCATAATTTAAAATTCAATTTACATCAAGATAGGTCACCGTGGACCTAATATAAATCCCACATAAGATAAAAATTCTTGCTTATCCTCCATAAAACATCAAATGTGTTAGGTTGGCCCAAAAATATACCTAAACACAAAACATTCATGTGTACATACAATTCACCAAGTGTGGAACTTCAAAACTTGTTATTTCTTCAAATTCCTACTCAGTTGACATCTATTATCTTTGTCATCGCAAAAAAAAATAATTATCCATGAAGAAATACAGAATCTCCCACATTAATACACTATTCAAAAATAACTACAACATATAGGGCTAAACGCTGTCATACATATCTTTCGGGAAACTTCACAAAATGTCACCAAATCTTGAATGTAGTTGTACTTGATGATCTCAAAACTGTAGTTAGAATTGCAAAGTGATGTACCAACTTGTGGTGGAGTGTGAAACCAAAAACTTACGCACTAAACCAAAAAACTACCAAAGGAAATACTTAGCCAAATTCTTGTATAACCATATTTTCTAGACCAACTTGTTTTGTACATATGTCATAAAAAATACTTCCAAACTATGCTAGAATGATCAAAACAATGTTGACATCAATAATAAAACTATATCAATCAATATATGTGCCTCATGCTCATGGTTCCAAACAACATCATCAATGGCAGACTTCCAACATAAGCTTCCTCCATTATAAATCCTATAAAAAGTTTATGAAACCGCACACTTTATACTACTCTACTCTATCACTTTACTCTGCTCTACATTCACATCACATTCACATTCTTTTCTTAGGAATTCACACACATGTTTTATATAGTACCTCACACATCACATCTCATCTCTACAACACTACAAATGATCTTATACTTATACCCATTACATTCACACACATGTTTTATATAGTACCTCACACATCACATCTCATCTCTACAACACTACAAATGATCTTATACTTATACCCATTACATTCACAAACACCTACAACATTAATTAGGTCGGCCTAATTAGATGTATCATGCAAAACAATAACTTGTCAGCTCAAGATCAAACATACAAAATTCACACATTAATTAAAAACTTGTAACACATCCAAATAGGTTGGAATGGACCTATAATAGCTTCCTCATAACTGATCAACACTTCTTTTAATTGAGTCGCATGACCTCAATCATATTAGGTTACAATTGGTGAGACAACACCAAAATACAACAACTAATTATCCACAAACTAATATGCAAACCTCCAAAATGCATGCCAATTGGACCACAACCTCTTCTAATATCTATAAACACTCTCTCAAATCCACATAACAAAATATTACTCTGTGGTGGAATGCATACCATTCCAAATAGGTACTCTACATTGGCAATACTATTACTAGCAAACCTGATATACTGCCAAACATAACTTTTGCACCAAAGGACATAAAGACATGAAAATTTGGATTAAATATCCTAAAAATGTACCAAAATTTTATTAGAACCACAAACAAAAATACGTCAAGGAAAACCAATGTAGACCAAAAAATTGATGCTGTGTACATTGAGAATTGTGTTGTTCTAGACTTGGCCGAATATACATCATTCTATTTCACATTAGAGAAAAACCTCTACATCTCTATGTTTTGTCATCACCTCAATAACTTAATCTTTTCCAACCAACTACACATCAATCTTCACATCAAACGACAATGTTGACATCAATGAAAACATTGTATAAGCTCATGCTCATATTACCAATAGCCATATCAATGACAATCTCCTCAAACTTCCAACAATATACCCCTTTGTCATTGATGGCAACATGCACGAACTCTCCTCTATGTATTCTAAAAATTACTTTCCAAATCTTCTCCCCCTTTAACATCAATGGCAAAGGGTGCATACATATTTCTTGTTCTTTGATTCTTATTTGACAACATTTACATAGAATTGCTAATCCTTTTCCTTCTCCCCCATACATCTATACATGAATTTAATTACATACTCCCCCTAACTGATATATACATAGATTCATGAGAATAACAAAACTCTTCAAAAATCAAACCAACTCCACCTAACAGTGTTATCCATCAAAATTTGCACTAGTATAGTATCCTCTAATTTCCATATATATACAATAAAGTTTGAAATACATAAATAGAAAGGAAATATACACAGATTAACCAAAAGAAGTGTATAACACCTACAATTTTGCAAGGTGTGCATGTCAATCCTTCTTACCTTCTTCCCAATGTTTCTTGACTAGTCCAAGCATGCATTTCATGGCCTCAAACTCCATGAGGAGTTCTTCACCTCCATCTAGAGTACTAGGTACTGGATTTATCTTTATTGCTTTCTCCACATTGGTCAAAGCACCAGATATGGGTGTGAACTTTGCATTCACCAGGTCTTTGAGCTATCCAAACTACATTGTGATCTTTTCTCTTTGCTCCTATAGCTGGAAGAATTGTTAATGCATATTTTTAATTGTTGCTCTAGTGGATCCATCTACATCATTCATCGGATCATAGGCACTAGATTCCTTATGAATCTGGAACTCCATAGAGTCCATCTCCACCTTTATGTTGTTGGTTGAACTAGGCCACCTCATGCAAAACTAAAATATATCCTTGGCCTCATCGACACAAGTCTACACATCCTTAAGGTTGTTCTATAGTTTACCATTTGTGATGGAACACTTCTCTATTATATCCATCAGCCTCTTAAATCATCCACCTTTATATTAATCTTATTTTCCAATTTTTGCTCAAGAGTACCAGAATACTGTTTAAAAGAATCAAGTAAAAGTTTTAAATTTTGTACATTGGATAATTAATTATCAATACTTACATCAGGTACACTCTCCTACAACACCTTCACTAATTCATCTATTAAATATACACTCTTCTAATGTGTTTGCAAAATTTATTTGTTGGAAAAGGTGTGGAATTTATCACCTAACTATAATTTGTGCAGAGGGGACATCTTGTCCATATCCACTTATCCTTGTTGCATTGGTATTTGTAGTACCTAGTCAAAAATAACATGTTGGAATTGGAGTTGCATGCTTAATAAACCCTTTAAGGCATCTCCAAAGGTTCTAGAGGACTCTCCAACCAACTTCTCATCAACATATTTCTTTTCCAAAGCCTTTTCTTTGTCACCAATTTTGTCTTCTTCTTTCTTTTCATTCTTCTCGACATTCCCAAATTCATCCTTCTTCTCATCACCAACATATTTATCAGTGTTATTTGGAGGAGGCATATTTTATGTGTTATATGCCTCATTGATCTCTAGGTTTTCTTGTACAACCTCATCTTCAAAATTCTTCTCTATTTCTAGAGGAGGGGAGTTATGACCTATATGTGCATCATCCTTTTGCATCTCAGTGTTCTTATATTTTCCAACAAGGTTTTCTCCTATTAGAGGAGTGTTATCAGTAACATTTCCTTCTTCTATAGCCACATATTCTACTACTAGAGGGATATATTCTTGCTTGTTTTCCTTTCCACATCATGCTCAGGTTGAGAATCCTTTTGTTGTGTATCTTCTGGTATATTAACATCTGAAACAAAAACATCATCATGCATTTTCTCTTCATTGTTCGGTATCATGCCTAGTTCTTTTGCAAACTCGGTAACCTTCTCAACTATTTCATTTCTCAACCTTTCAAATCCATATTTATCTCTTCCCATCAGTGTAGTGACCCTTTGTTTGGTCCTAAATTTCTTGTTGTAAACTTGAGCTAGTCTTGCTTTGTTCTCATAGAGATGGGAGCACCAATCTCTTCCAGGGTAGATTCCCTCAACCTTGCCTCTTTATTTATTGCTTCTTCTCTTCTTGCATACAATAAACTTTTCAAATCTTCAAGCAATTGACCTTCAATATCCTTCATGCCGACCTCAAATGTAACAATATATCTAATAATTGCCTCTTCTATTGTAGATTTATCAATTCCATTTGTATTTTCTCCAACATTTCATGTTCAACTATACCATTAAATAATGTATGTAACTTCATAGGGCTTTGTATTCTTACTGGGGAAGCCTTATCCTTCTTCTTCTTTTTTGGTTGTAGATATTTTTCTCCTTTATTGGACTTATCTTTCTTCTCCCTCACATAAATTTTGAATTTGTTTTTATGTTTCTCTACCTTCACTTCACTATTTGTGTCAACAATATTAGCCTTTTCCTTTTTGCACTTGCTCTACTTGAGAGACTCCAAATTTTCTTTTCCTTATGAGAGTTTGTTCTTCTACCTCTTTCTCTTCTTCATCCACACTCAGATTATTTTCTCGTGTAGCCTTAGCCATCACTCTTATTTGTTGCTTCATTAGAGGATCCTTTTCTTTCATTGTCACACTTTGCTATTTTGTCGGAGTACTGGTTGACTCCTTTCTCTTAGTTCCTAGAGGGAAAATTCCCAAAGGAATTGGGGGCAACCAAAGAGGGGTAGATGTTCTACCAAATATTCTTGTGTTGGATACACCTCCTAGAGAACCATACATGCTTTTGGATTTCTCCACTTGTTCCTTTGATATTCCCATTACCTTTGCAACCTATGTAGTCATCTTCTAAACAATTTTCTTTATCTATTTTTACCTCTGCTCCATGTGCACCTCCACAAACTTCTCCTGATAAGTTCTATATCTTTCCTCAGAGGTGTATCTAGGATTGCTTATAATATGGTCAACTAGAACAATAGTTACATCCTCTACAACTTCATATCTCATTTTTGGGATCCACACAGTCCTAGGCTCAACAACCTCCATTATGTAGTAGTCCTTTCTAAGCATGAAGATAATGCCATCTTTATATTTCTCCACTACTTTCTTCGGAATTATTTCTCTGTCTTGTGTTTATTCATCACCCAATCTCATCATATGGTCTATGATTTGATGTGCCAATGGTCTTTCCTTCAACCACACTATGTTCCTAGTTTTGGGAAACTCATTAAGAAAGTAGAAAAGAAAACAAATAATTAAGGTACCAAACTTGAAGGGGTGCCAGGAGTCCTTGGTCTTCTACAAGTTTTCTAGGAATTGTTCCATCAACAACTTACACAAATCATAGTTATTTTTGACAATGATTTTACTCGCAGCAAATAGGGAAAATAAATTCCTCACAGACAAGACCACAAAGAGCCTATCCTTCTTGAAAGATATGGAACAAAGATAACCTAAAGGGGAAATATTCTTTAATAGGAAAATATTGACTTTAGTTTAATGTTGAGTCTCTGATAACCAGGTCATGATTGCACTAGGGTCTCTCTCAGGTATTGATGTGATATTTGTTGTAATCTTAAAGGGACTACTGTTTTGAATTAAATATTTTAGGCATTGAATTTTCAATTCAATTGTAAAGACAAGCATCATGAAATTGAAAAATTTGCAATAATGTTTCATGAACATCACAAATTATTTGCTATCACTTAAGTATATTTAGCATTAAGCATTCAACAATTTCATATAAAATGAAAGATTCAATAAAATTCCATCCATTCATTTAAATTTTGGAACATTTTCAAGAATTTCAACATCTACTCTAAAATAAAGCATAAAATACTGAAAAATTAAAATTTTCTCTTGGTTATTCTCCATGCATGCCCCAAAGAATCAATTAAAACAGAGCAAACCACTTTATACTTCACCAAATTGCTTCACAGCTACATATAAAACAGTGCGAACTTTTAAAGAGGGGTTTCATTTCTAGACACTGGGTAGGTTTTGTATGCACCCTTAAATGGTGCAACATATAGTCTTGTTCGACTAAACTAACAAAACCAACTACAAAAGATTCATGAGATAGGTAGCTATCTAATTGGCTCTAATATTAATCAATTTCTACATGCATACAAAGTTTTACGTCGGAATGGTTCAAAAAATAGGAAAAAAGAAAAAAACTTGAAATTTTTTGATGCTCTTTTGACATCCACAAATTATGAACCTAAAATAAAAAAGGGAATCCTTTGGCCTTTTATAGAACACAAGGCTTAGATAGGATAAGAGAAATACATGAGAGGAAATCCAAGAGACCAATCACATCAAGGCACGTGGAATGTAGTGACCAATAGGAGAATTGTAATCGAAGTCAACGAAAGTCAACTCTAATTACACATTGAAGCTCTTCGAGTGTTAATATTTAATCATCGCCAGGATGATACTTCGAATTAGGATAGTGTGTAGGGACTTCCCATACATTCAGAATGAATAAGTGGAATTTTGGCCCCCACACATCGCTTGGCTCCGATTCTACTACTCTCGGGAATGGGCTTCCTCAAAGGTTGGTGCTTTTTATTTGTCGCATGTGAAATATCGGGATCTCTGACATTCATGTGGATTCAAACTCCTCTACCAATAGTATCCTAGAATAAGTGAATCGAAATGAAAATGATTCTATCCACAATTCAAGTTTTCCTGACCATCCATACCCAAATTTTGCATCACAATCTATATCTCCTACAATCACAAATTCCACACATTAAATCCCTTTAAAGGAAAGAAAACATTCATAACATCTCATGTAAATAAAACCATTATCCAAATGTTAGTAAAAAATCTCATAAATAACACGCTTTCTAGCATATCATAAATCCTCACATATATACCAGACTATCGGAATCATTAGATAAACTCAAAACTTTAAAAAAAAAATCTTCACATTACAACCCGGTACTCGGTATTCAGCTTTTCCCACAAACTTTCCTGGACTTCAGTTATACCAGAATTCCATCTTATCAAACTCCATTATAGCGGACTCCAAATATTGGACTAGAGCTTTCCATTCAATTCTGCATTACCTTTCACCTTTTCAATTGTTTCTAGTACCCGGTATCTGGTGCCTGAAACACTTACATTACGAAGTACTTTTATATTAAATATTTCTCTTTGCTCTTCACTTCTGGTGATCTTTTATTCGCTAGCTCCTACCATAAGTGTTATTTTTTCACTTGGGTCCCCAAGTATTTTAGTCTTGGGGCATTCTATGAGACCACACAACAAATTGCAACCAATAAAACCAAATTTAAACCAAATTTGAAATTAAATCACCAGTTGTAAATTAAATTTATACATATTTTAAAACAATAGTGTTTACCTTTACCTAGATTCTAACATAAAAAAGTAAAATTCCACTAGAAACATCTTTTTGTGCTCTGATTAATTCTAGTTTTTGGAACTCAGTGAAAAGAATCAGCTCATTAACATTGAACTACATAATAAAGTAATCCTCCAAAGCCAACAAGGGATAAATCCTTGATGTCAGTCAATCGTCCATAGCCCCAACAAAGTTATCTCCGTAATTCCCCCAAACATAGCTCTATTATCGATCAAGCATCCATAGCCCCGGTAGAGTTATTTGGATAGCCTAAAGAGTTGATTTCTCTCTTCTTCTTTTTTAGATATAGCAATGATAGCTCATTTTTCTCTTTCGATATTTCAATGATAGCTCTATTATCAACTTGTAAGCAATGAAGCCCCACTATTAGGTTGGGAATTATAGTGGTAATGAAGGTTACTTTTTGATTTTTCATTTAATGCAAATCCCTTTATCAATTCACTACTTCCCGAAAACTTATTTAATAATTTCCTATAAGTGTGTGTTTCTAGCAACATTTCACTACTTTATGCCAAATCCCAGCTAACTATAACTCATTATATGTTAGAAAATATGTATAAATTAAAATTTAGCAATAGACAACTTAATCACCAAATTTAAATCTAAATCTAGAAACATTAGTTACCACCCTTCCAATTAAATTTTATGGCAACTACTAAAATTTTTTGCTAGCAATTTTGATTTGATGGTGTTGCACTTCATTAATGGATCAGAAATGTCATGATTACCTTGAAACATGATCACATTATTCTGCATTAAATTCGCACACCTTATTTTGCATGTATTATTCTCTCAACTTACTCAGCTGATGACGTGTACTGCTTTGCCGACTTCATTTTTCTTTATCTTCTGCACACATAAGCTCCTCCATAATTAATATGACTTCTAAAAAAAATGACCACTACTAATTTTGAAATCTTCAACTTTCTTGATTCGCAATCTTCATACTACTCAAATTTGAAGCAATTTATCACCAAATATGTGAAAAGAATTAATTTGATTTAACCTTTATCTTTGAAGATAATTATCCAGCTGCCACCTTGCTTACGATTTCCAAAAAAAATTATTCACTCAAGGCAACTATGTACCGCAACTTTCTTACAGCTCTATAAATTCTACATTTCTTCTTGAATTCTTAACACTTTTTCTTTCTAGCTTTCTTGTTTTATTTCTATAATTTTGCTATGTGCATTTGCATTTGCTTCTTAGCCATGGATACTCCAATTTTCTTAGGTTGTTCTCGCCGATAGAATGTGTTCTTAGTGAGAACCACGCCGCAAAGGCTTGAAAATGTTTTCTTCATTAAGACTTCTAGTTTCACTGTACCAAACTTGTGCTTAGTCCTTGGGAAAAAGTATGTTGAATCCAACTGCTACTTTTTCTTTGATTCTGATGTGGCTTCTCACTTTGTAGCATTTCTTCTAGATATTGGGCTACTTGTTGAAGATGTTCACTCAGCTGCCAACTTGATAGTGAAGCTTGAATTCCTAGAGAATTTGGATACCATTTTATCTGTTGCACATTCGACCATTGGGATTCCCTCCATGGATGATATTCCTCAGTTCTTGGAACATGGGGAAGTGGTTCCACTTGAGCCCTTCCTTACTAATCTCCATATTCATGACTTTGAAGTTCACCAGGAACTTGCCTATATAGGGTATTTAGCCCTAATAGAAGAGGCGTCCCACATCAACTGAATGGCTACTATCATTTGCAACTTTTCTCACTCTTTTTTTGACTTTTTGATCTTTTGAAACAAGGATTTTTTATATCTCATGTGTATACATGATACACACACACATATATAAATTTTTGGTATGTTTTAAAGCATGTTTTACAATGTATGGTTTTATCATTTTACATTTCACAGTTCAATTTTACAAATGTTTGAATTAACTCTCATGTGTAAGATAGGTTTAAGAAGAATTTTCTAATGAAGAGTCCAAACCAAAAAAAAAGGACAAAAACAAAGAAACAAAACAAAACCCTACAAAAATAAAATTAACCCTAACTACCCTAACCTTAACATAAAAAAAGTTTCACCCTAATAAAGAAATTTATTTCAATTTCTGCAACTATTTTTTTCTACATTTTTAGTATGAATTACAACAGGTTTATCTTTAAATTCATTTAAAAAAAAATCAATGTTCTACTGTAACAATGAATTATCTTAAATTTTTTGTGTTTAATAATAAGAAATTCAAAAGCGTACTTACCAATGACTTGGCTCATATGTATGAGAACAAACTCATTAGAGATCAATTGCACACATTTTGTTTGATGTGACCATAATCTACCTTCCTCCAACCCTGGACCATTTCCATGAGCGGTTGTGTCCATTTCTCTACTTTCTCTTCCTCTGAAAATCTTCATGTCTTCGGCCCTATCTTCACTTTTCATTTTGTTAAACCAAGATATATCACTATTTATATTGCTATCAAAGAGAGAAAATGTAAAAGTTTGATACTCTATATATTGTATAAAATCAATAAAATTTATTTTTATAGCTTGTGAATTTTCAACTTGTAGCAAAATACATGTGTTTCCCACTCGATTTCCCCACTCCTTCTCGTTATCTATGTTTTCCACATATAAGGGGAATGATGATTCATTAATGTCGTTTGTGATGAAATACCTATGAATCTCAAACATTCTCACTTATTCCCTACAAAACGTTAGGATTTTCTTTATAATAATCAGAGTTTTCTAATTGTTTTTATGTATCAATTAGTTTTTTAATATTTCCAATTCCACTAGGGTTAAACATTTTTCTTGTTAACAATTCCTTTCTTTTAGTAGTTAGAACTTATTTTGTTAATGGAATTACTTTAGTTATGGCCAAACTTACCCTAGTTAAAAAAAAATCACACTCAAGTTCAGTGTAATCAATTGTATCATGAATTCTACACTCCATGACTCTACCAAAAGTGAATAAACTCAAAGGATGTAATTTCTAGTTAAATTTTTTCCATAGTTTTTCAACTTCCATACTGAAAAGCCAACTTGCACTCAATTTCCACTTACAAGCTCCTCACTAAACTCAAGACTAATATTTCAAAGTACATAGAACTCCAATGCAAAAGAATAAGGCCTAAAATATCAAAGATGACCCTCCTTCTAGTGCCAGTTCCTATTGACGATGATTTTACTCACAACAAATAGGGAAAATAAATTCTTCACAGACAAGACCACAAAGAGTATATCCTTCTTGAAAGATATGAAACAAAGACAAGCTAAAGGAGAAATCTACTTTAACAAGAAAATATTGGCTTTAGTTCAATCCCAAGTCTCTGATAACTAGGTCATTATTGCACTAGGGTCGCTCTCGGGTACTGATGTGATATTTTCTATTAATCTCAAAGGGACTAATATTTTGAATTAAATATTTTAGGCATTGAATTTTCAATTGGATCATAAAGACAAGCATCATGAAATCAAAAGATTTGCAATAATATTTCATGAACATCACAAATTATTTGCTATCACTTAAGTATATTTAGCATTAATCATTCAACAATTTCATATAAAACAAAAGATTTTCATTAAAATTCCATCCATTCATTTAAATTTTGGAAATTTTTCAAGAATTTCAACATCTACTCTAAAATAAAGCATAAAATATTGAAAATTAAAAGTTTCTCCTGGTTATTCTCCATGCATGCCCCAAAGAATCAATTAAAACAAAGCAAACTACTTTATACTTCACTAGATTTCTTCATGGCTACATATAAAATGGTGCAAGCTTTTAAAGAGAGGGGTTTCATTTTTGGACACCGAGTAGGTTCTATATGCACCCTTAAACGACACAACATACAGTCTTGTTTGGTTGAACTAACAAAACCAGCTACAAAATATTCATGAGATAGGTAGCTATCTAATTGGCTATGATATTAATCAATGTTTATGTGCATACAAAGTTTTACACCGGAATGTTTTAGAAAATAGGAAAAAAGAACAAAACTTGAAAAAAAATTATGCTCTTCCAACATCCACAAATTCTGAACTTAAAATAAAAAAGGGAATCCTCCGACCTTTTATGGAACACAAGGCTCGGATAGGATAAGAAAAATACATGAGAGGAAATCCAAGAGACCAATCACATCAAGGCATGTGGAATGTAGTGACCAATAGGAGAATTGCAATCAAAGTCAACGAAAGTCAACTCTAATTACACATTGAAGCTCTTCGGGTGTTAATCTTTAATCATCGCCAGGATGATACTTCGAATCAAAATAGTGTGTAGGGACTTCCCATACATTCAGAATGAATAAGTGGAATTTTTTCCCCCACACATTGCTTGGCTCCGATTCTACTACTCTCAAGAATGGGCTTCCTCAAAGGTTGGTGCTTTTGATTCGCTGCATGTGAAATACCAGGATCTCCATCATTCCTATGGATTTAAATGCCTTTGCCAATAGTATCCCATAATAAGCGAACTAGAATGAAAATGATTCTATCCACAATTTAAGTTTTCCTAATTGTCCATACCCGAATTTTGCATCACAATCTATATCTCCTGCAATCACAAATTTCACACATTAAATCCCTTTAAAAGAAAGAAAACATTCATAACATCTCATGTAAATAAAACCATTAGCCAAATTTTAGTACGAAATCTCGTAAATATCACGCTTTCTAGCATATCATAAATCATCACATATATGTCGGACTACCAGAATCATTAGATAATCTTAAAATTTTAAAAAAATTTACTTCACATTACAACCCAGTACCCGGTATTCAGCTTTACCCACGAACTTTCCCGAACTTCAGTTATATTGGAATTCCATCTTACTAGAATTCCATCTTACTGGACTCCAAATATTGGATCGGAGCCTTCCATTCAATTTTGCATTACCTTTCACCTTTTCAATAGTTTCCGGTACTTGGTATCCGATGGCCGAAACACTTACATTACGAAGTACTTTTATATTAAATATTTCTCTTTGCTCCTCCTTTCTGATGATCTTTCATTCACTAGCTCCTGCCATAAGAGTTATTTTTTCACTTGGGTCTTCAAGTCTTTTAGTCTTGGGGCGTGTTGTGAGACCACACAACAGTTAGCACCTTTCTTAACCATCTCATATGCAGTGTTGATGGTGGTTGCAAAAACAAAGTTCTCTCTATTTATAAAATATATCTTGTACCCTATTACCATTATTGCATATTTCATTGTAGATTCTCTAGTGTCTTTGACTATTAGGGCTCTCTTTCCATACCTTGCATCTATCAACTCCATCACCATTTCATTTTTTACTGATTTGAGCATCAAAACTGGTCTGGTTGAGCATAATCTTGTAACAACCCTAATTTCCTTTTTATTCATTATATGTGGAATATCGAGTCTCATAAACCTATCATGAATCCTGCTCAAGGTGTATCTGACCCACTCATCCACATAGCAAAATATTAGAAAATTATTCTAGAAATTGAGCTTCTTCTCTGCCAAACTCTTGAATTCATATTTTAGGTCAAATTAGTCTCTGATGAGTTCATTAAACCACACATCTCCTAGCTTAGAGTGGTTTTAATCTCCCAAATTTTCATGAATGTATATCCTAAAATCTTTTGTGTGCAACATACCATACAAAATGCTAAAAAATGCACCATCCAGATCAGTCATCATTGACTTATCACGGTGTCGTTTAAATTTTGGATGGGGTCGATCCACAACCTCGACAACTTTTTGGGTATAGATCACAATGAAGGTACGTTGAAAACTTAGGGAAAATAGAAATTGTAAATACCTTTTGAACACTATCAGTTAGGGTTTCATGTACAAGAGTTTTAAAATTATTTTCTTTGCTCCTTCACTGCTCTTCTCTCTTTGAATTTTCATTTTCAAATGACTTAGACATATGTTAAATAACTTATAAAAACTTCTTTAAATGACCTAAAAATGCATTGAATGCACTAATTTGAAGTTAGGAAAAATTTTGATAAACCCTAATTATAGTGCACAGTCACTCTCGATTGCTCCGCAAACTTCTGCATCTTGATATCTTCCACTAGTTTTTCACCAATAGGTCATTCATATCAATCTACATCTCATATCCACATGATGAAGGCATTAACATCATATCTTTATGAAGGGCTTAATGATTGTTTGTTAAAACTCCCCCTGAGCCAAATCTCTTAACTTAGTTTCTAGAGGAAACATCTACACCAGAAGATGGCACAAACTCATCCTTAACCTCATTCTCCTCTTTCTTTTTCCATATTTTGTTCATCTCTTTCTTCATCTCTAGTGGATCAAAATCTTTTACTGGATCATTCTTCTTTACCGAATCAACCTTTATATTCTTGCTTCTACAAAACTTAGCAATGTGTCCTAACTTATTACATTTGTGGCATTTGGCATTTGAACAAGCTTACTTCCACTTATTTTGGATTTGCATTGATTACATTTATGCCCAAATACATTACATGTATAATAATAGCCATTGAAAGATTGAAACCTCATGCCTTTATTGTAGCCATTCATCATCTAATTTTTAAATTCACTTTAACCTTATGACCAAATCTATTGCATGTCGAACACTAACCAAGAAATGATTGAACATTTTGATTCATTTTGTTTCTACATTCCATAGCCTTATTTCTAAATTTATTACAATAATAACAAAAACCATTAAAATATTGGTGCCTTTGTGTATTTGGTTATCTGATTGGTGGTCTTTTGAAGTCTTTCCTCTAATTCTGGACCTACTTTCCATTGCTCATTTTTTCCTCAATCTTCTTTTCAGTCTCTTTTGGAGTTTGATCTATCTTTGAGCTTTCACCTTTCTCAAACCTTAAACATTGCTTGTATTTAGATCCCTTCTAGTTTGAAATCATCTCAACAAGCATTGTAGTACTCTTCTTGAATTGGTCTTCTTGAGTCTTTTTTTCTCTAGATCTGATCTCAAGTTTACAGCTTCTTGTTCAAGCTTTGATGATTCTTTAGATTTGTCTTTTAGCTTAGCATTTAGGAAATCTTTAAATATTTTACTTTATTCAATCTATGATTTCAAGTTGGGAATGATCTCCTTTGGTTGCTTGAGCTCTTTAATCCTATTTGTAGCTTTCTTGAGTTTTCTCTCAATATCGTAATGCATTCATCTGTATCACTAAGATCCCTTTCAGATATTTGTTCTCAAATTTTGCTTTATCCAAATCATCTACTATAGTTTTGAGTTCTCCTTCCATATCAACAATGGAGTCTTCTTTATTAAATCCTACCATATGAATTTATTTTGGAGGAGTAGGATATATCCTAGTAGCCATGTGTTCAACTCCAAGATCTACCTTAGTGATCAAGCCAAATGAAGGAACCAAGCTCTAATACCAATTATTGATCACCCAGAATACTGAGAGGGGGGTGAATCAATATTCTTTGAAACCTATTAAATATTTAACCATTCATTCCATACATCATATTCAATTTAAAGTAAGGAAATAAACCATGAAAAAACCATAAAATAATATAACACATGAACACCATATTTTTATGTGGAAAAAAAGAGGGAAAAACCACGATGAGTATTAGCTCACAATATATTATAACTGGTCACAACATATTACAGAAAGGCTCACTACTAGGTGGAATCACTACTCGGTGGACTCACTGTCCATAGAATAAGATAAATAGAAGAGAGGGGTGGCTCAATACCAATCTTTGAACTTCTACAAATTCATCTACAATATGTAGGAAATACAGTTCCATTGAAGCTCAAAATACTAAATCAACACACTTCATATTACTTTTCTCTAACACCATACTCTACTCTGCATTTGCATCACATTCGCATGATATTCTCAGGAATTGACACAAATCATGTAACGCCCCGCCTTGGTTACCATTATAACAAAGTGTAATGAGTAAACTTAATCAAATAATTTTTTTTTTAAAGTTAATTGATTACACATATGCTATAAGGTTTTCAAGAGAGCGTTACATAAACATATTAAATAAACTCAATACATTATCATAATTCAAGTACAAAACTAATGTCACGAATGTTCTAGTATATACATAACTTATTATAATTCAAATATCCAACTAAACTGATTACATAATGAGAGATTTTAACAAATCTCAATACAACAATAAAAAGGTACAATGAATACACTCTTATATAAGAGGTGAGTTCACAAGGTAGAAAGTGACCACCACACAACTGATGTCCATATCCTCGAATATGCTTCCCATCCGCTGTCACGATCCAAGAGGTAATTGGAATCTGCTGCAAACATAGGATCATCTGCAAGAAAATATATAAGGAAGATAGAGCACGGTTTCCTCCCGACCACGTGAAACCCGAAGGTCCACTCCCTCCGTGCTAGGAGATATTTGACAGGTCCACAAACAAAGTAGACAGAACATTACATTTACAGGGTTTACAAATTCACATAACGACATTACGATTACAAATTCAAACAGATACCATTCAAGTAACAAATCTCATCAAAATAGAAAACTGAACACAAGAAAACACCATCATGGTATAGACTAAGAGTGTCATCACACCGTCGGGATAGGTTACCCTGGTGAACCTTCCTAGACTACTGGCCCTCTCCAAGAGTTACCCTGGTAGCCTCTACCCATTCCCGGCCCCTATGCAGACTAATGTGGAGTCGACACATCTTTCAAGAAGACAAGATGGCGACTTGCCATTCCAGGCCTTCTCAGCCTTTTCTCAACCTAAACGAGCGTTAAGAAGTAGGTGAGGCAAACATTATCTGATTTAGTATTTACAACTACCCAACCCCTAATACATTAGTTAAATTTTCACTTGGATTATCATACCTACGATAGGTTACCCAGACAATCACTTCAAGATTTCGGCCCCTACCACAAGCCACTCTTCTATATCATGACTCAACATCACAAGACTAGGGGTAGCTACCAAGCATAAAATTCACAACCACAAAGGTTTACATTCTCCACTAGGTTCCAAGAACTTTCTTTAGACATCCACAAAATACGCAAGCTATAATCCCCTAGTGAAAATCACTGCAATAAAGCAATTGACTAAAGTATAATATATTTAACAATACTTTATTTTTACTTCATAAACCCTTTGAGGAAATAAAATACGACTTTAACAACACAAAGTACACAATTTAATAATACACAATTTAATAATACATATACGTAACTTCAAAATTCATGTATCCAATCTTTATGAATTAATAATTTACTATCAATTGGCATATATAAAAGTCTAACATCAATTATTATAAATCAAATTCACTTTCTAATTAATATTTCTAAATAACACATAATAATAGATTATCAAAGCATACACAACGTATGCCTATATTATAATCAATCTTTCCTATCCAATGAAGAGAAAGAATGTGTTATACAATTTACACGTCCACTATTGGATTATAACCAAATTTATTCATGCTCTCTAACTTTTAAATTAAAGAGTTGGATAAATATCTATTTTACAATATATTTAACATAAATAAATATTTTATATTTTACCTACAAAAAAGATAATCAATAACTCCTATTTATAATACACATATAATTACGTTTAGATATATGCAAATTTTCCATCAATAACTCTGTCATATATCATCTTGAAAATCATAAGTTTAACTTAATAAACAACAAAGTAATTAGCGCATTAGTTATGGAGGGAAGCTAAAGTTATCTTTGAGGTTCAAGAAGACCACACTTATATAACTGAATGTTGATATTAGCACAAGATCAGTTTATAAGATATCACGCCATGCAACAAAAACTCCATTTAATATACCTAAATCACAGAGGATTAAAAGAAATGCGTAGGCCAAGATTATATAAAAATTCACATGCGCATGCATTATTTATCAGATAGTTAGAGGCAAATTTAATTCATGCATGCTTTGGCTAAAAATAAATAAATTATAATCTTATTAATCCCATTCTCTTATTTCTTAAAACTACAGCAGGAAATCTCTCGTCCTACAAAGAAATTACGCTAAACTAAAATGATAAATACCTGCAAAATTAAATACTAAATGTATGGTGTAGGATATGATCTCAATTAAATTTTATGTTCAAATTTAACCAGTAAGTATCATCAGAAGAATACTGTGTGATTTTTTCCAGGGAGATCTGTATTAATAATTCATAAATCCTTCCATCAAAATAAGGGAATCAATATCAAAGTCAAGGTATGGAGATTTAAAAGAAGCAACGCACTGTTATAAGGAATAAATTTTAATAAAACCAATGATATAAATCTTCAAGTTAGATTACTCGCCTACAGTAGGATTATCTTCATCCAAAGTCTAAGTTTTACATACAGCAAACGATATTCTAAACATAATCAATTAAATAGGATGGCATGCAGATTCTAGGCTGGTGCAGCACCTATATATATATATATATATCTATTCTGTTTTAGTTGCAAGAAATACAGGAAAGTGATTATATCAAATGCCATAAATACTTGGGGGGAAAAACTACAGTTATCAAGGAAAAGACAATTCCCAGTTTATAGCTTAGGATTGCTTCGAATCCATTTAGAGATTGATCAGGAATAAAATCTAGACTAACCTCCAGTAAATCCTCAGAAACATAAGATCAATGATTTGCTTGCAAAGAATGTTGATAAACTGGCACACAAGAAGACTCGACCAGTTAAAGGAGAGCATGTTCAGTATGGAGGTCGTTAAAAGGGACAGATCATAATCTAAAAGAATGCCTTTCATATCATTAATCTGCCAGGATGTATTTCACTCTACACACTAAATTTCTTTCACAAGCACAAAGAAGACAAGCTTTGCGAATTGAATAACAAAGAAGGTTAAGAGTCCTCCAACCAGAGAATAGAAGTTATGGATAGATCTGCGCCCATATAGAGTTGCAACCCAACCACGGAGATCCGCTCAACAAATGCTTCTGTGAAGGCAGCAAAATGCTTCTGAGGAGTTGAACAACTAAAGCGAACAATACTTGCATAAGATTTGCTCGAATTCCCACCACCAGCGACAGGGTGTAGCTCACCACAAGGGAAAAGAGGATTCTCTTTCATGCAATAATAAAGAGCACCGTGGGACACCAAAACTCCACCACCAGACAAATCAGCAATAAAATTTTAGGGTTTCAGTAGTATTCTAATCACCCACCAACGTAGGAACACAAGATGGCGTCGCCAAATCCACGACCAGTTCTGCGTGAGAGGGGAGAGGCAGAGCATGTGCACCTTCTTGAGCAGACAACCCATTAATACCTTCCAAATTTTTTTATTGAGAAGCAGCTACCTCCACCAATTCCACAATCGGCAGGATAGAAGGAATAGAAGATACAATTGGAAGAGGGATCCCCCAACTAACTAATTCCTGTCATCCTCAAATGCAATAAGTTTTCTCCTAATATGGTCGACCAGTTCAACCTCACATTAACTCCAAATCCCCTTTTTTTAATTACCTTTCAGTTAGCAAAATTTATATCTTGAGGAAGACTTCTTCACATGCATATCTGTTTCCACTATTATAGGCGCTTAAACAGGAAATAGAGTGGTGAAAGACTACGGTGTCAGATTGGAGATTCCCAAAACTAGAACTATATAATTATGATTAAAAAGTACGTTATTCAGGAAAAATTCTATAACGAATTATCAGACCCCCTAGCTACGCTGCGCACATTCTCAAGGAAAGATTGGTTACTATTTAAGCATCTGATTCAGAATGATATCAATAAATACTAGAAGATGAATAATCATTTCTGTCATTTTCTCTGGTGTAGAAGAAAACACCATGCATAATGATTATACATTGGAAGATTGACTTATGCTTAAACTTATCCAAATACCAGGAAAATTCAATATTTAACGAACTACATGACAAAGACTCCTATTCAACAGGAATTTCAATAGAAAACAATATAAGGTGACAGGAATAAATAAATATCTTAAGAAATCAAAAAGAATATTAAAATCTAAAAAATTATAAACACCAGCGCTTGGTCAATCTACGCACTGATTTTTTTTTAAATACTAAAGACAATTGTCAATGGCAAGTATATCAGGAAACTTAAATTGTAAATTTTATTTTATACTTTTAGTATAAAGCATTTATAACAAGAGGATCTATATCAAGCACAAGGAAAATTTCTTTATTTTGTTTATCGCACAAATTATAGCCATATAAACAGATAAAATTATATTTATATAAATAAATTCTTCCCATGAAGGGTAGGGTATGGATGAGTTCATCATATTAGAATAACAAGTAAGCAATTTCCAGTTTGGAGATAAACAGATATACAGGAGATAAAGACCACCATTTTCAATTCTAAGTATTAATACTAAGTTCTATATCCTTGAATTCATTATTTTAAACAAATACATAATTAAATGCCCGTCTACACCAATTTCTTCTTTTTTTTTAAATGCAATTTCACGAACTAATTTACTCGCATAAGATAGATTGCATAGTTGATCAAATTTCTCTTTTAATACACAATAATAAACAGATATATACCTATTTAACTCATAGAAATAATTTAATATTTACAAAAGAATAACCTTACCAATTAAACAAATCAAAACTTATTAAATATTTGTATACATGGTCAAATAATTAAACACTAAATTTACATACAGAATTCACAACCAAGACGGTACAAATAAACATGACAAAACACAACCAATAAGAACGATAAAGACGAATACGATGACGATGATAACGACGATGGCAATAAAACGAAGACAACAACGACAACACAGGAAAAACAAAGATACTCATTAACAAAGAATGATGGCTAAACACAGACCTGTCAAAATCTCTGGTCAACATAATAATATTGGATTGGGGTACACTCAGACCTGACAAGCAGGTGGAGCTGTTACCTGGTACCTGTGTCTGTAGGAAAACATCAAGGTTAAAACATGTATACATATAAACTCAAGTTAGAAAACACACCGTGAATAAGAATTACAGCGTGGCAGGATACTCACGAATGAGTAGTGCCACACTGTCTTCTTCACTGACACAACGAACAAGATCAATAATTTTCAATCATATCAACACGATAACATAAGCAATAATCATAACCAATAAGCCACATCATGAATGAATCTATCATAATATCATCAAACCAACATAACCAAATAACCAGGATGTCGATGTATCATCCTCAAAATAAAAACAACATAATATCCAGAATCACCTCATAAAAGAAACAACATAGTATCAAAGTAATCTAAAGCATCTATCAAGCAGAATCAACTAAACAGTATGTCTAAGCTGGAGGGACACTACAAATCATTTCTATAGTACTTCACACATCACATATCATCTCTACAACACTGAAAATGTTCTTATACTTATACACATTACATTTTCAAATACCTACAACATTAATTAGGTCAACCTAATTGGATGTATCATGTAAAACAATAATTTATTGGCTCAATATCAAACATACATTCTTCACACCTTAATTTAAAAATTGTAACACATCCAAATAGGTTGGAATGGACCTATAATAGCTCCCTCATAACTGATTGACACTTCTTTTAACTTTGCATGACCTCATTCATATTAGGTTGGCACTGTTGGTGAGACAACACCAAAATACATCAACTAATTATCCACTAATTGACATGTGGACCTCCAAAAAGCACACCACTTGGAACACACACTCTTTTGACATCTATAAACACTCCCTTAATCTGCATAATAAAATATTACTCCATGGCGGAATGTGGACCATTCCAAATAGGCACTCTGCATTGGTTTACTACCACTAGCAAACCCAATATATTGTAAACCATAAATTTGCACAAGAGGACATAAAGACATGAAAATTTGGATTTAAGGTCCTCAAACATGTACTAAAATTTCCTTAGAACTACAAACAAAAATACCTCAAGGAAAAACAATGTGGACCAACAAAATGATGCTTCATACATTAAAAACTGTGTTGTTCTAGACATAATTGAATACACATCATTTTTTTTACACTGGAGCAAAACCTTTGCATCTCTATGTTGGATTAACATCACCTCAATCACTTAAGCTTCACCAGCCAACTAAACATCAATGTTCACATCAAACCAAAATGTTGACATCAATGACAACACCGGATAAGCTCATGCTCATGTTGTCAACAACCATATCAATGGCAATCTCCTCAAACTTCCAACAGTAACTACTCCTCCAATCCAACTTCTTTATTTCTCCCACTTGAACATCCTTCATGATACTCATAGATTTCTACAATATTAAAAATAGGTGATATACCAAGTGCCTCTGATAACTCCACTTCATATGCATTTCTTGAATCAAACTTCTTGAGAATATTACATGGTCCAAACCTCCTCATCTTTAGCTTATTGTATGTTCCTACTGGAAAAATTTCTTTCCTGAGATATACCATAACTTCATATCCAACAACGAATTACTTGTCTCCTCTTCACATTTTCTTGCTCCTTGTACTTATTGTTCATGTACTCCAAGTGTTTCTAGACTTGACTATGCACTATCTCCATGAATCCTATAAATTCTTTGACTTTTAAACTCCTCTTATTCTCCATACTAATGTCTTTGAGCTTCACAACTCCTTTGGGATGTATTCCTTATTGCAATAATGAAGGTGTTGTAATTGATGCAAACTATTCAATTGATTATCAACTGGTTGTTGTTGTCATTAATGTCATGGATGCAAGGTATTGGTTGTATACGTCGAGGATATTGAGAAAATTGTAATGAAGAAAGGTTGCAGGTGTTCAATGGTTGCTCTGGGTTTTTCTCTAGGATTTGCTCCTATGTTTGTGTGGTTTAGATATGTTGATCATGGTTGTTGGAAGCTACTACATCCAAATTCTTGTCTTTGGATTCATTGTACAGTGCAAATTATGTTCACCAGTGTGAACTGTGGTTTTCTGTGTATTTGGCTGAGGTCCGGGAGAAATTTTGTTGGTCCATATTTCTTTTTGGTTGGGTCTTATGGCTTGCAGTTCTATAGTTAATTTATTATGATCATGTTGAAGATAATTTTGGTGTCTGGAAAGATTGGATCATGCTAAGATTGTGTGTGCTTAATTGTTTTATGTTTTTTATAATGGTTTGGCCAGCCTTGTGTTGAACACTAATTTTGAAGTTGATGAAGCATGTTGGGACCTATTTGGGTCCTCATCAAGCATGTATTTGGGTCACCCTCATTCTAATTCCACCCTAGGATATTTTGGTGTCGACCTAATTTGAATTTAATTATGGATGGTTGACTTTGGATATGTTTGAAAGTTGAACATGGTATAAATACAGGATGAGTCAGTGGTGAAAGGTGTGCAAGAGATAAGTGCAAAGAAATAGAGCATATAGATGCAAAATAGATGTGAATCAGTATGTGTGTGTGTGATGCGAGTGTGGAATATCAATGTGAATTCTAAATGTTGAGTTTTTGGATGCAATGAGCTGAAGGTGTACTCTATCATTCATGCATGTCTGCAAGTGGTTGAGTAAATTTTGGTGGAAATATCTATTGCATTAAGATTGTCTTATCTCTGTAACATATCTCTTCTATATTCTTTATATCTTTGTGGCAGTGAATCCTCTAGGTGGTTAACCCTTGTTGGATAGTGAGTCCTAATCCAAATAGTTAGTCCTATTTTGGTAGTGAGCCTTTCTCTAGTAGTGAGCCTTTGTAATTGGTTTTGAAATTCATTATATTGTGAGCTAATCCTCATTGTGGTTTTTCCCTTATTGGTTTTTCCATGTAAATATGGTGTTACTGTGTTTGTGTGATGGTTTTTAGTTTTTGCACGTGCACTTAATGCTTAATCATTTTAGCAGAGTTCAGAGTTTATAATTGATCTAAGTTTTGGTGAATGTTTTAAAGGATAAATTTGCTACAACTAATTCACCCCCCTCTCAATTGTCTTGTTCAAAAATTGGTATTAGATCTTGGTTACTTGGAGAAGAGATTAACTAATTAAGGAAGGTCTAAGATGTCTGGAAAAGTTACTCATGATTATTCAAGGTTCAATGGAACTAATTATGCTATCTGGAAAATACTAATGGAAGATTATCTGGAGTATTGTGGATATTATATGGATAAAGCTTGCAAGAATACTTACACTCCTTCTAATGGTACGAGTATAGCTGATGAGATCAAGGCACATGAAGTGAGCAATAAGGAAAAGTACATTTTGAAGAATATTTGTGTACATTATGAGTTGATCAAAGTTCAAAATCTGAAGACTCCTAAGGAAGTCTGGGATGCTTTGGAAAAGGTGCATGAAGGAGATAAAAGGGTCAAAGAGGCAAAGTTATAGAATTTGGAGACATAGTTTGAGCTCCTACATATGTCTGAAGATGAGAATATTAAAGCTTATGTATAGAGATTGGATGAGGTAGTAGCTATAATGTGAGAACTTGGTGCTACAATAGATGAATCCAGGATTATAAAGAAGATTCTTAGAACTCTTCCTGATGCTTACAATGAAAAGGTATGTGCTATTGAAGAACGTCTAGATTACTTACACCAAATATTAGTTGTTGGGAACTTTGATATCTTATGAGATGAGAAAGACGAATTTTAGAAATGGATCCAAATCATAAACCACTTTTAAGGCTACAAGAGCTGAAGATCTGGATGAAGAAAATCTTGATGAAGTAGAATCTAAATTTGTGAGAAGGATGAAGAAAGGCTTCAGTATGTATGAAGGTAAGTTACCCTTTAGATACTTTAGTTGTGTAGGAATAGGTCATTATGCTTCGAGATGTCCAAAAAGAGCTAAGAGGAATAAACAAAGATTTAACAAAGAAAAAAAAGGCAAGAAGATCAACAGATTTATTATGTGAATGAGGATGCTAGTATTTCTGATGAGAAATATGATTATGGAGATCTTGATAACAATGAATGCTTGTTCTTGGCTATAAAAGATGAACCTACTTCTGCTAATTTTGAAAATAGGTAAAGGAATGCCCTCTAGAGAAGGAGAAAAAATGAAGGTACTGTAATGTCTACCATACATGCAAAATAGAAAAAGAACTATTGGGTTGTTGATAGTGGTTGTTCACATCACATGGTTGGTGATAAGAGTATGTTTGTTAAACTTTAAAAATATAATGGAGGCTTAGTTATGTTTGGAGATGATACTAGTGCTAAGATTTGTGGGATAGGTTTAGTAAGTTTTGATGGAAAGCATAATACTGATGATATCTACTATGTCAAGGGTTTAAGGCATAATATTTTGAGTGTTGGATAGATGTGCAGTAAAGGATATAATCTTGTATTTAAGGATGAAAGATGTGAAATTAGGAAAGATTCAGGAACAATGATTGCTGCAAGAAAAAAAATATGAAGGAAATATCTATCAACTTAAGGGTGTTGATGGACGATGCTTTTGACTCATATTAATGGCAGTTGGTTGTGGCATGAAGAATGTGTCATATAGATTTTGATAATCTAGTGAGGATTAGTGCAGTATAGGCCATGAGAAATCTACCAAGGATTACAAAGCCTATTAATGCTATCTGTAAGAATTGTTTGTTTGGGAAGCAAGCAAGAAGCAATTTTAGATCAAAGGAACAATCTACTACTGTACTAATGGATTTAATTCATAAAGATCTCTATGGTCCTACAAGAGTAAGAAGTCTACAAGGTGAAAGGTACTTTATGTTTTTGATTGATTATTACTCTAGGTATACATGGGTTACATTTTAGAGAGAAGTATGATACATTAGATAGATTCAAGACATTCAAAGCTATGGTTGAGAATGAAGAAAATTTGAGGATAAAATGCTTAAGGTCTGATCTAGGTGGTGAATTCACATCCCATGAGTTTAATATGTTTTGTGAAGTGCATAGAATAAAAATATAGTTACCTGCTCTAAGAACTCCTTAGCAGAATGGAGTTGTTGAAAGAAAGAACATAACAACACAAGAAGCTGCTAGATCAACGATCACTGAGGCTGGTCTACCAAAATTTTGCTGGAGAGAAGCTATTCACACTGTTGTTTATGTATTCAATCAAGTTCAAGCAAGAGAAAATAGTACAAAGACCCCCTATGAGCTATGGTGTGGAAGAATTCCTACTATTAAGTATTTCAAGGTATTTTGAAGCAAATGTTATATTAGATAGAATGAAGAAAATTTAGGGAAGTTTTATGCTAGAAGTGATGACGGTATTTTTCTTGGATACTCTACTAAAAAAAAAGCTTATAGATGTTTCAATAAAAGACTGAGAAAGATTGTAGAAAGTACAAATGTCAAGGTTGATGAAGCAATGAAGAATTCAATTAATGTTGATGGATATGTATCTGATGAACTTGATTGCATAAGGATTGAAGAAGTTGTGGAAGAATAGGAAGAGGATGATCAAGAGAAGAAGAAGAAGCTCTGGTGGTGTCCCCTAAGACACCTAGATATGTGTAGAAAAATCATTCAGAAAGTCAGATCATTGGAGACAAGAAAAAAGGAGTAATGACAAGAAGCAGAGTTGTTGCTGGTGAGCTAAATCTGTGTTTACTTTCTGAGATTGAACCTAATACTGTAAGTGAAGCTTGTAAAGATGAGCATTGGATGGAAGATATGAAAGAAGAACTTATGTAGATTGAGAAGAATCAAACATGGGAATTGGTCCCAAGATCGATAGATAAAAACATTATTGGATCAAAGTAGGTGTTCAGGAATAAACTGAATGAGAGTGGAGAAGTGGTCAGAAATAAAGCAAGGTTTGTGTGTAAGGGTTACTCACAAGTAGAAGGCATATATTTTTAGGATAATTTTTCTATGTCAAGAATGGAAGCTATCAAGATTTTTTTATCATTTTTTGCTCATAAATATTTCAAGGTTTGTCAAATGGATGTTAAGTCTGCATTTTTTAATGGTGAACTAGAAGAAGAGGTCTACATGGAATAAACAGAAGGATTTCATTTGTCAGATCAACCAGATATGGTTGTCATATTGAATAATTTTTTATATGGATCAAAGAAAGCTCCTAGATCTTGCTATGCAAGGTTAGAAAGGTACTTGATTTAGAAAGGTTTCGACAAAGGTACGATAGATAGTAATATGTATTTTAAAATTGAAAATGACAAAATCTTGATTGTGGTTATATATGTTGATGAAATTATTTTTGGAGGAAATGAAATTATGTGTAAGATGCTTGTAGAATAAATGCAAAAAAATTTGAGATGTCTATGTTTGGTGAGATGAATTTCTTTCTTGGGCTACAAATTTAATCAAACAAGAGAAAGGGATTTTTATTTCACAGCCAAAGTATGTGAAAGAGATGTTGAAGAAGTTTGGGATGGATGGTTCCAAATCGATATGCACTCCTATGGTGAATAATTGCAAATTAGGTAAAGATGATGTTTCACCTAAGGATGATCAGAGCAAATATAGATCTATGATTGGTGGACTGTTGTTTTTGACTGCTACTAGACCGAATATTATGCATGTTGTCTATCTTGTGGCTATATTTCAAAAAGATCCTAAGGAAACGCATGTTGTTGCTATTAAAAGAATATTCAAATATTTGAATGGCACTCTGGATTATGGCTTATGGTATCCTAGGGATACTGACTTTACACTAAGTGCTTATATAGATGAAAATTGGTCTGGATGTGTAGATGAAAGAAAAAGTACAAGTGGTGGTGCATTCTTTCATGGTTGTAGATTGGTGGCATGGTTGAGTAAAAAAGAAAGATTCAGTTTCCTTATCCACTGTGGAAGCTAAGTATATTGTTGTTGCATCTTGTTGTACACATTTTTTATGGATGAAACAAACATTGAAAGATATACAAGTAGTGTATGATGATCCTATTTCTATCTTCTTTAATAATACAAGTGCAATTAATATTTCAAAGAATCTAGTGATGTACTCAAGGACAAAGCATATATGTATTAGGTATCACTTCTTGAGAGAGAAGGTTGTGGATGATGAATTAAATCTTGAGTATGTACCTACGAAAGATCAGATTGTTGATATATTTATGAAAGATCTTCCAAAAGATACTTTTGAGTATCTCTGAGAGAATCTAGGGATCATTTCCCCTCCTTTCTTGAACTAGATGCATATGGAGATGCATTAGTCTAGTGGGTCTATGGATCTATCTTTCTTCTAAACTGATGTTTTGGTGGTTACCTCTTAGAGGGAGCAAGTAGTTTCATGTGTTGTTATTGTATGAGTATTCTATTTTAAATGTCAAACGGGAAATCGATGTAAAATATCCTTTTCCTTTTCCACTAATGTCAAAGGGGGAGAGGAATAATATGAGATGGAGAAGAGTATCATGTGAAAAAAATTATCTACTAAGGGGAGGGGAACATAAAGAAAAATCATGAGAAGTGTGTTCAGAGCTAGTATGTTGTCTTTGATGGTTTTTCACATAACGTATTTTCATCAATGACAAAAGGGGAGATTGTTGAAAGAATGAAGGTGTTGTCATTGATTTCAACTATTCAATTGGTTATCAGCTAGTTGTTGTTCCCATTAATGTCATGGATGTGGGTTATTAGTTGTATATGTTGAGGATATTTTGAAATTTATATTGAAGAAAGGTTGCACCTATGTTCAGTGATTGCTCTGAGTTTTGCTCCGAGATTTGCTCCTATGTTTGTGTGGTTCAGATATGTTGATCATGCTTGTTGTAAGTTGCTATATCCATATTCTTAGCTTTTGATTCATTGTACAGTGTGAGTTATGTTCACTAGTTGTGAACTATAGTTTTCTGTGTATCTGGCTGAGGTCCGGGAGAAATTTTGTTTGTCTAGATTTCTTTTTGGTTGGGTCTTATGGCTTGCATTTCTAGATTTAATTTATTATGATCATGTTGAAGATAATTTTGGTGTCTAGAAAGATTGGAACATGCTAAGGATTGTGTGTGAATAATTTTTCTATGTGTTTTACAGTGGTTTGGTCGACCTTGTGTTGAACACTACTTTCAAAGTTGATGAAGCATGTAGGGACCTATTTGGGTCCTCATCAAGCGTGTGTTTCAATTTCCCTCATTCTAATTCCACCCTAGGATGTTTTGGAACCGGACTAATTTGAATTTAATGATGGATGTATGACTTTGGACATGTTTCAAAGTTGAAGATGGTATAAATACAGGATGAGTCAGTGGTGAAAGGTGTGCAAGAGATAAGTGTAAATAAATAGAGAAAATAGATGCAAAATAGATGTGAATCAGTGTGTGTGTGTGTGTGATGTGAGTGTGCTAGATCAGTGTGAATTCTAAATGTTGAGTTTTTAGATGTAGTGAGCTAAAGGTGTACTCTATCATTCATGCATGCTTGCAAGTAGTTGAGTAAATTGTGGTGGAAATATTCGTTGCATTGAGATTGTCTTCTCTTTGTAACATATCTATTTTATCTTCTTTGTATCTCTATGGTAGTGATCCCTCTGAATGGTTAGCCCTTGTTGGACAATGAGTCATAATCCAGACAGTTAGTCATGTTTTGGTAGTGAGCCTTTGTAATCGATTTTGATATTCATTATATTGTGAGCTAATCCTTGTCGTGGTCTTTCCCTTATTGGGTTTTCCACATAAATCTAGTGTTACTATGTTTGTGTGATGGTTTTCAGTTTCTGCACTTGCACTTAATGCTTAATCATTTTAGCAAAGTTAAGGGTTTATAATTGATCTAAGTTTTGGTGAATATTTTAAAGGATAAATTTGCTACAACTGATTCACCCCCCTCTTAGTTGTCTTATTCAACATTCCTATCATGATATCAAATGGTTTCTTCCCTGTTCTTTGGTTTACTAAATTATTGTATGCAAAATCTACTTGTGGTAGAACTATTTCCCAGTTTCCTACCTTATCCTCAACCAAACATCTCAATAAGTTACCAAAAATCTTGTTTAATACCTCTATTTTTCCATTGGTTTGTGGGTGATACACTAATCTAAACTTTAAATCTTTCTTCATAAATATTTTTCCATAATGTCCTCCAAAAGTATCTAATGAACTTGGTGTCCCTATCTAAAACTATACTCTTTGGTAGTCCATGCAATCTCATAATATCCTTGAAAAATAAGTCAGCAACATGCACAACATCATTAGTCTTTTTGCAAGGAACAAAATGTGTCATCTTATAAAATATATCCACTACCATCATTATAGAATCATATCCTCTATGTGTTCAATGTAATCCTAATATGAAATCCATGCTTATATCTTCTCAAGGTCTCTCTGATATTGTCAAAGGTTTATATAATCCAATATTCTAACTACTCCCCTTTGCTAATTAAAAAATTATGCAATTTTGAACATACTTCTTGAAAACTATATATATTTGTAACCAAAAATAGTGTTCACTCACCAAAGCTATTGTCTTATCTACCGACCCAAAATATCCTACTAGTCCTCCACTATGTTTCTCCTTAATTAAATTCTCCCTCATTGAACTCCTTGGAACACCCAACTAATTTCCATTGAACAAAATATCTTCCTGAATGAAATAACCCAACCATTGACTCCTATTTGTCACTACCGGTTCCTTACATGCCTTCAATGCTTAAGAAAAATCTGGATCATCCTCATACATGTGTTTCAGTTCTTCAAAACCCAATACTTCTATCTTTATTTCTGTCAACAAATTCCTTCTCCTACTCAATGCATCTGCAACTTTATTCGACTTACCACTCCTATGCTTCAACACAAATGTACAACTCTTCAAGAACTCAACCCATCTCATATATCTTTGGTTCAACTTACCTTAACTGTTCAAATACTTCAAGTCTTGATGGTCAATGTACAACACAAACTACTTAGGAAAAAAATAATGTCTCTACTTCTTCAAGGCTTGAATTATCACATAGAAATCCTAATCATAAACTGAATACATCCTTCTGGAATCATTCAAATTCTCACTAAAATAAGCTATTGGTCTCCCTTCCTGACTCAAGACTACTCCTATTGCATTTCCAATGGCATCACAATCAACTTGAAATACTTTATCAAAATCAGGTAATGCTAAGACTAGTTGCTATATCACCTTTTGCATCAACAATTCAAAACTTCTTTGTGCTCCAAATGTCCACTTAAAGTCTTTCCTATCTCCTCTCACTATTTTTTTCATGGGTGTGCAAATTATACTAAAGCTTTTGATGATTTTTCAGTAGAAAATTGCTAGTCCATGAAATGATCTTAACTCCCCAATGTTCACTAGTGTAGGCCACTCAACAATTACTCTAACATTCTCAGGGTCCATTTTTAATCCTTTAATAAAAATGAAAAATGACAAACACACCAACTCCATATTCATAAAGACACACTTCTTGATGTTTATCATTAACTTCTCCTTGCTCAGTGTATGTAATACTTGTATGATGTGCCACAAATGTTCTTCTCTAGTCTTACTGAAAATTAGAATATCATCCAAATAAAAAATAACAAACTTGCCCAATAATTGCTTCAATACCTCATTCATCAACCTCATGAAGGTGCTAGGTGTGTTGGTAAATCCAAAAGGTATCACTAACAACTCATACAATCCTTCATTAGTCTTAAATATGGTCTTCCATTCATCCCCTTCTTTGATTCTGATTTGATGATATCCTCTCTTTAGGTCAATCTTTTTGAAATAATTTTCTCCACTCAAATAGACCATAATGTCATCCATCCTTGGAAATGGGAATCTATAATTGATCATGATCCTATTGATTTCTCTTGAGTCTATTTTCACTCTCTATCTTTCTTTGGTTCTAGTATAGCAGTTACTACACATGGGCTTAATCTCTCTTTGATCAATTCCCTCTTCAACAATTCTTGTATTTATCAATTTAGTTTTATATTTTTTGTAGGTATCATCCTATGTGCCAATTTGTTAGGAAAACTTTCTCCAGGTATTAGATCTATATGATGACTAAAGCTCTGAACCACTGGTAATCCATCAGGTAAATTATCTAATATGATATGTTGATATTCTATCAATAGTTATGCTACTTTTGTCTGCGGTGGATCTCTTCCCTTTGCAGTAGAATTATGTGTCCCCTGATTATTGTACTTCTTTGGAATCAATTCAAAACACATGTTCTCATACCTCAATCCTTCCAAAAACTTCCTTCTATCTACCAAACACATTCTACCAATGCCACAAACATCACTTTTGTCCTCATCTCCCAAAGGTACCAATATATGTCTCTTTCCATTTGAAGTCACAATATAGGTATTCTTCCTCCCATCATGAATTTATTTCCTATCATATTTCCATGGTCTTCCAAATAATAAATGGAATGCATCCATAAGCATAACATCACACAATACTTCATCATTATATGAACCTATCTGATTTTTTTTCCAAACAAGTTGCTCACTTACCAAGATTTTATGTTAATCTTGAATCCATGCTATCTTGTAGGGATTTGAATGTTTCAATCTCTTCAAATGCAGCTTGGTTACCCTCTCGTCTGAAACTAAATTATTAGTATGACCACTATCAATGATAAATTTATATACCTTACCTACAAATTTACATCTTGTCCTAAACAAATTCTTCCTTTTCGATGGTTCCTTAGTCACTTCTTCATGAATCAAAGATCTCCTCATTACTAATAACTTTCCCTTCTCTATTTTTTTGACTGAACTATGGGATCCACACCCACATAATCTATTCTTCCAGTGTTCTCATTCCTCTTGCCACTATTACCATGATAACATTCAAATACTCTATGTCCTTCACCTCCAAACTTGAAAAAAGTTCCTCTGAATGGTCTCTTCTCATATCTTCCTTCATCTCTCCTATATACATCATTATGGTAGGAACTATGACCTCCTTTGTTACTGCAGTAGAAATTTATGTCCTCTCTTCCTTTGCGGTATGGATTATTGTCCTTCTCTTCACTATGACAGGGTTTTCCATCCTTGTTTTGATTTATGTAAGGTATTCTCTCTCTGGATTGTGATCCACCTCTCTGGGATCTTCCTCTTGCACTTCTCTATCTTTGCTTAAACTTATTATTTAACTTTTCCTCTACCTTTAGCTTAAATTGGTATGTTTCTTCAACTATTGTCATCTTCACCAAGCTCAAGTCTTCTTGGATGTTTTCTCTCATTCCATTGATGTACCATGCAACCTTCTCCTTTTTTTCTTCACTGTGTCCAACCATGATTATCATCTTATAAAATTCTTCAGTATAATCCTTCACATACTTCTCCTTTTTCCTCATATTTTACAATCTCTTCAACAATTTAAGCTCATAATCAACATGTATAAAATGATTCTTCAACTTTGTCACCATCCTATCCCACTTTGTGATTTTCTCCTTTCTCTTCCTATTCCTATCTAATTGAACTTATTTCCACCAGATAACAACAAGTTATTTTAACTTAGTATTTTGCAAATCTCGCCCTCTCTAGATCTTCAATTTCTTTATACTCAAAGTATTCCTCTATGCCATTGATTCAATCCATCAATCCATCAGGGTTTAAATTTCCCACATAATTTTGAATTTCAATTCTAGGTCTCTTATCGATCTTGGATATAAATTTTAACATCTTTAATTGATATTCTTCTTCTTCTAGGTTATAATCATTTTGATTTGCAGTATGATCCAATTCATCATCACTTTTAGCCTCATTTCTAGGGTTTAAACCTCTCCTTATATATTCTTCTACAACATCCAACCAGACGCTCATTACCCTCATCATCCCTAACATTTCATCTGTTCATCTAGTAACATTTTCCATAATAGGTGATCTTCTTGGTGGCATATCTTTCCCTTGGATATGATGCAACTACCTTGATTTGATGATCTAGATACAAGGTCTCAACTTCCTCACAATCAACACTCAATTGAAAACACTTACAGGCTACCTTAGATCAATGATGTTTTCACCACAAGGAATGTATTCTCTCCCAAAGGACTCAAAAACTTTCTCTGATACCACTTTATGTAGTCATGGATGGAGGGTCTAGAAATGATTGTCTAACCATGCATTCTAGATTTCAAGACTATGGAAATAACACAAGAAATGCTCAACAACATGAATTTTCATTGATTTGATAACCAATAGTCTTACATGCATCACATTCCATAGGCATAGACTAACTAAGGGCTCATAGGCCCATTGTAGGGCATTACAAGACATTACAATTAGCACATTGCCTTATTACAGCCAACAACTTAGAAAAATTGAACTAACTATCAGAACTATCCTTATTCCCTTTTTAACTACTTTCCAACAGCTTACAAAAATTATCTCAAATATGAACCTCTAGCCTCAATTATGATTTGCATCGGCCTCAAACCCTAATGCAAGATCAAATGTGTGGGTCAAAATTAGAATATGAGAAGATAACCCAACAGGAGATGAAAAAGTGTTGCAAATTTCCAAGAAAGTTCTACTAGACCTAAAATTCCTTGAATAATGTTTCATTAAGCTACACACATTCCAAGAATGTCGACACAACAAGCCTAAACTAGATATGCCCATAACACTTTGACTAAGAATTGATAGTGAATTTCTGAGAGCGATAATTTTTTGTAAGAAAATGAAAATATCCTAAAATTTGGATATGTTGAAGGTGGTCTCATGTAGAATCTATATTTGGCTCTATAAATTGAGAAATGGTAATGCAGTAAAATGCGATAGAAACTGCTAAAACAACTACGGAATGAATTGTAAGAAAATAAATGTTTTTAGTTGATACAAGATTGTTTTACAACGAGGGATGCTCCTACATCACCAACACACCCATGCATGTTCTGTAGTAGTGTAGGTATACTTTTAGAGATCACTTGCATAGATCCTAATATATTAATAAGTCCACCATTTTAAGCTTTGAAAAATCAATGTTGGTATTGTTAAAGTTCTCCATCTCCACATGAGGTATGCTTTCTATTTTTCCTATTAAAAATATCCTCTAGACATTCCTCCCACTCAAACCAAGCTTAATTTGATCTAAAAATTCTTCCAACCTACCTTAAGATCTCAACAATAAGTCAAGATTTAATACTAAATCAAAGGAAAAATGAATAAAACTCTACACTATGAATCTATGAGGATAGTAGTGTAGTAATAAAATTATTAATTTTTAAATATATAAAAATTATAAACGCACTCATAATACATGATCATTTTTACCTTGGGAAAAACCTTTCAAGAAAGCACCTAGCCTCCACATCTCAAACCAATTTATTATCACTATACTTGGTTATAATATAATATAGCTTGATATGGGATCACATAGTCATATAGTTTTGAAGATGATTTTATAACACAATAGAATCTACAACTATGTAGCTTAATACCTCCAATCTAACCACCCAATATAAAGGAAAAATCAAAAGCATAAAACATTAGTGGTTTCTAAAACTATGTGCTAGAAACTATGGACTAAATTAGATTCTTAAATCTATATAAAAATATAATTCCTACAAATATATTGAGTTAATTAATAGTTAAATAAAAAATACCATCCCACTTGGGTAGTTGATTTAGTCTTATCCTACCTTTTTGTTTACTTTATTGCATCATTATATATATATATATATAGTGGCAACTCTTACACACCCTTACAAGTTATCATAGTTGTATTTAAAAATTTCCATGATGTTAAGTGAGACTTATAGATTAACAAATTTGAAACTACAAGTGACACATCATGCCACTCCAAGTGGGATTCTGGTGCAGGAGCACGTGGGTGGATGGGAAATCGGCACCATCCAAAAACATTGTTTGATTTTCTTTCAATTTTGGCTTTGTTGATGTTTGATTTATCTCACTCCAATTAGTACCTAAACCTCTTAAATTTAATGCTTCAACGAGATGTTGAGTTTTGGTCAAATGTTGTATTTGCAATTGTCTTGTAAATATGTATGCAAAGTGTGAATCATAGGTCAAGTAATTGAACAATTCTTCCAATGCCACATGCAATGTCAATTATTGGATATGAAAAAAATGGATTTGTCAAAGATTGAGAGGTGTAAAGCTAACAAAAGATTTGTTGATTGATTTATTATTCATCTCGAAAAGTAACACTGTAATGTTTAGTCTTGAAGTGGATGAGGCAACAAGTTTTTTGAGAAGAGGTTGATAAAAAGTAGGGAGACTTCAAGCTAGGTGTGGTGCCAAAGACTAAGTGCGAGGGGACATAAGACATTTTATTTTAATTTGCAATGTAGATGTAAAAAAAACAAAAAGAAAAAGTGCCAAGATAAGAAGATAAGATCGGGCCGACAAGGGAAGAGATAACGTAGAGAAGAGAAGAGAGGAGACAACGTGTGAGAAGAGCCAGAGGGGGCACACAAAATTGGTGATGGGGTTGTAGACGGCCTAGCAGTGTGAGGTAAGGGTTGCATAAGAAATAGAAAGGAATTAAGTATAATGCATAGTATGGTGAAGATCGTGCAACAAGAACAAGGGTGCCCATCTTTTAGATTACACAGTAATGTAAAGTTTGCGTGTAGAAAGGGATAGTGGGGCAGGCTATGCCAATTATCTTAGATTTTTAAATTTTGCAAAGAAAGTTGATAGTGTAAGGTTGTGTAGGACAGAGTTAAGGAAGGGCATAACATGAATAGAAGGTGAAGTGAGGTTTGTTGTGTCAGAACAGAGGGAATTTATTGTCATAAGAAGTTGGAGGCCATAAAAGGCCAATAGTTTGCATTTTTTTAATTGAATTAATAAAGTTAAGAGTTTGTTGCAATATTTTTTTTATGGAGTGTTGAGTTAGGTTAGAATTTCCCATGAGAAGTGTTTGTGTTTGAGTTGTTGGGAAAGAGGGGAGTACCCTCTGTATCAATTGTTATTAGAGTGGGTAGTCCTGAGAGAGGAGAGAATCCACTAGGACCTGTGGGTGTTGTGTAAGAAAATCGCTGACGGGGAGGTAGTTCGCACTTAGTGGAAAGCATGTGAAGCAGTTGTGAAGAAGCTGGTGAGAGCTATTGCAGGTGTGAGAGGAATCTTGGCAGCGAGGAAAAGAGCTTGAAGCCGTGGAAGAAAATTGAGAAGTGATGACATATTATGAGAGGTGAGATTGCAACAGACAAAATGGGTTGGGTCGTGAGGAGACCCGTGCAGATACTATTTTAGGAGCAGCATTGGGATAAAGTGGAGAATGAGATGATTGAAAAGATGGGACAAATAGTTTGTGAAGAATTAGGAAAGAACAAGGTGAGGCTCGAGGAATTGTGTTAAGCATTGAAGAAGATGCTTCGAGGAAAAGTAGAAAAGAGTGTTAGAAAAAGTGAGAGGAAAATGGTGAAGAGCAGTGAGAAGAAGGTTCTCTTGAAAGAGGATAGCGGAAAGAAGAATAGAAGAAATGAGTGTTGTAGCCCCAGATGGAAAGCGAAAGAAGAGAAGCCCCTACTGATGAAGAAGTTGCAATAGAGAAATTCCATGAGAAAGGCATGAAGAGAGAAAAAGAAAAGATGTATGTGAACAGTGAAGATGTTGCAACAATAGAAGATGAAGAGATTGAAGTGGAATGAAATGAAAAGCTTGTTGTTGCAGCAAAGGAAGAAGAGAAAAATATTGCAGCTAATGATGGTTTGGAAAATATCACAACGAAGGATGATATTGTAGCCATGGTGAAGGATGAGAAGGAAGAAGTTGTAGTTGTTGGAATTGTTGCAGCTGAAGAAGACAAGGTAAATATGTTTGCTTATGAGAATAATATTTTTTATGCATTCATTGGATATGTTGAATATTGGTTTTGGAGAAGAATATGGAATGGTTTATACAAGTTTGGGTGAAGATTTTACAGATTAGAATGAGGTATATGTAGATTTTAGCGAGTTTGTAGATGCAAGTTTGAGATTGTATATTGCAGATTTGGGTGAAGGTGTTGTGGATGTTGGTGGGGGATTTTGGTGGAGGAGTTCGGGAAATGGTGGGTTTGAGCCCATGAGGAAGAAGTAGAAGATAGAGAGAATTTGGTAGAGGAGGACAACATATGGTGGATTTGAAGCCATGAGAGGAGCAAAGGGTGACTAGCGGAGCTACGAAAGGAAGGTGACGAGTGATTTGACAAGGTATTGGAAAAATCAGAAGAAGAAATGACATTGTGCATATATTCAATGAAGGAGTCCGTTGTGGGTTACCTCCGACCCAAAAGAGTGATTCTATCACTCAACTCCATCATTGTGAGCCTATGCTCACAATATTTCTACCTGGTGTGTCTAGTGCAGGAGCACGCGAGCTGATGGGAAATCGACAACATCCAAAAACATTGTTTGATTTACTTTCAATTTTGGCTTTGTTCATGTTTGATTTATCTCACTCCAATTAGTACCTAAACCTCTTAAATTTGATGCTCCAATGAGATGTTGATTTTTGGTCAAATGTTGTATTTGCATCTACCTTGTAAATATGTATGCAAAGTGTGAATCATAGGCTGAGTACTTGAACCATTCTTCCATTGCAACATACAATGTTGATTATTGGATATGAAAAAATAAAATTTTCAAAGATTAAGAGGTGTAAAGCTAACAAAATATTTTTTTGATTGATTTATTATTCATCTCAAAAACTAACACTGTAATATTCAATCTTGAAGTGGATGAGGCCGCAAGTTTTGTGAGAAGAGGTCAATAAAAAGCAAGGAGACTTCAAGCTAAGTGTGGCGCCACAAACCAAGTGCAAGGGGGCAAAAGAAATTTTATTTTAATTTGCAATGCAGATGTAAAAAAAAAAAAAAATGTGCCAAGATAAGAAGATAAGAACATGCCGACAAGGGAGGAGATAACGTGGAGAAGAGAAGAGAGGAGATAGTTCAGGAGAAGAGCCAGAGGGGGCAACAAAAATTAGTGATGGGGTTGCAAATGGCCTGGTAGTGTGAGGTAAGGGTTGTGTAAGAAATAGAAATGAATAAAGTATAATGCACAGTATGGTGAAGGTCGTGCAACAAGAACAGGGGTATCATTTCAGATTGCACAATAATGTAAAGGTTGTGTGTAGAAAGGGATAGTGGGGAAGGCTATGCCAATTATCTTGCATTTTTAAATTTTGCAAATAAATTTGATAGTGTAAGCTTGTGTAGGACAGAGTTAAGGAAGGGCGTAACATGCATAGAAGGCGAAGTGAAGTTTGTTGTGTCAGAAAAAAGGAGGGAATTGATTGTCATAAGAAGTTGGTGGCCATAAAAGGCCGATAGTTTGCATTTTTGTAATCGAATTAATAAAGTTAAGAGTTTGTTGCAATCGTTGTTTTATGGAGTGTTGAGTTCGAGAAAAGTTTCCTGTGAGAAGTGTTTTTGTTTGAGTTGTTGGGCAAGAGGGGAATACCCTCTGCATCAGATTCCCCAAATATGCAACTATAATAAATGAATAAAAAATAGCTAATAAATTTTAACATTATGATTGTGGTGTGCATGATACCTATACCAATAAACCATAAGCACTCAATTCAAACTATTTAACATTTAATTCAATGAGCAACCATTCAATTTATGACATGGTCAATTAGGATAGAAAAAGTGAAAGGTAATCTATTTTATTTTTAATAAAAAATAGTAAAAAATAGTCATTCCTTATAATTCATTGTCTTAAATTTAAAATTGTCTTCTCATTAAAATAAAGAGTTAAATGCATTTCCTTTTATAAATAAATAAAAATAAAATCCACTCTAATATTTTAAGTTTTTATTGTGTGAAAGCTTTTTGAACATATCATAGTCTTAAAATAATTTAATTTTTAGATAATAAATTAATTTTTATTTACTTGTGTAGTGTATATGGTATTTAATTTAACAACACAATTAATTGATATTTAAATGTTGAATTGTGAAATTTTGGTTTTTATATATGCTATATTTATCTTTTCTATCTTTAAATTTTCTATTAGATCTTACAAATCATGTTGTCCTAGTAACTAAACTTATAACTTGTTTGAAACCACTTCTCTTTGATATCATTTTAGGTGACATATTTCATACTAAAATTAAAAAAAATTAATTAATTAAACTTGAATACAATATATATGCAGGTGGAGAACAAAGCTTAGAAGATGCATATGAAAAGAGATCAATTTCAAATGATATTAAAGAAATGAAGGATAAAAGAGCTACTGCACTTACAATGATCAATACGAGAACACTGGCGGGTCTAGAGGTTCAATATATATTATTATTTAGTTTAATTAATTTAAATATTAATTTTTAAAAAAATTATACCTCGGTTCATATACTATCTAACTACAATATTTCTTTTATAGAATTTAGAAGAGATGATGAAACCAAATACTCAAATTCGTTGGGGAAATCACTATGCAATGTTACAAGTACCAATACCTCTAAAAAATATGGAGAATCCTCTACAGTTTGTTAAAATGGCAAAGTGTATGATTGATAGGCAGAAAATATCATTGGGAGTATTTGCCAGTACCAAAATTTTGGGCTATCTAGGGAGATTTGGAGGAGCCAAGGTAAGCATAAAATCAGCATCAAATGTACATATTTTCATGCACTTATATAAATTATGTAAAAATATTATCATGAAAACTTATCATTTTCATTGTTTATTGTATAGGCACTTTCCAAATGTGCATACAAGACTATTGCAAGTTCAACAATGATAATATCAAATATGATTGGTCCTAAGGAAAAGATAGCAATTGATGCAAATATAGTAAAGCGATTTTCCTTCTTTGTATCAGGAGGACCAACAGTGAGTACAAAAACTCCACATATTTTTTACACATCAAATAAGTAAATAATAATTTTTTTATGATATTGTAAAAAGTAACATGTATTTCCTAACTATAGAAAATTTGTGAATGCAGACACTTGCCGTGTTCATTATAAGCTACATGGACACAATTACAGTACGAGTGGTAGCACAAAAGGATTATATCAATGTAGATATGATATTGAATCTTTTCAAGGAAGCTTTTCAAGAAATAAAAGAGGCCTCTATCTATGATAAATGATATTATAATATGAAAAGTCGTGAATCGACATTTTATTGATATAGAGAAAATTTTTAATAGGAATTTTTTTAATTGCTCTATATTAATATTTATATGTCACTTAGATAACAAGAATAATATTTTTATGTGTTTGGTTCCAACACCCTGTAAATTTTTCTTATCTTATAAAAACAAGAATAATATTTTGGACATTGATATATGATCTTAATCAAATTATTAAAGTGAAAAAAGATTTGATGTAAGGTTTCATCACACCAATAAGTGTTAATAATGAATGTGAAATAAATAATAACTCAATTATAAATTGATTAGCTACATAATACCTTAAATATTGTTCTTGTACCCATACCAAGAGATAGATGTATATAATATTATTAAAATTGCATGATTAATTTATAATTATAAATTATTCATTGTAAACTAGTAATTATATTATTATCTTGATTATTTTAAAGTTCTAATTGATGTAGAGGTAAGGGGACTCCAAAATAACACAAATTAAATGAACTTTGCAAGACCAAAACTCTAATACTTCAAGCAAATGATTTTTCTCACAATCTTTCACTATGCTTTGATGAGACAAGCAAATAAGGTAATTTTGACATAATTTTTAGAAGAAAACTCAAAACCATGATATAAAAACTGATTTGGATACCCATTAAGCCCTTATATAACATATATTAAATTCAAGTGGGGTTACTTTGGAATGTATCCCTCAAAAACTTGCTGCTATGCTGTCCCAAAGGCCTAATTCAGCAAACCTGTCCTGAGTAAAATGACCATAAAACACTCAAAACTCAATGAAATTCGATGAGAGAAAAACTATCAGAAAGCTAATTCAATTTTCCATCCATTAAAATAAACTATAAGTCATAAAAACTCTGTATATGGCCGTACCAAGCTCTGAAACAGTAATTTAATGTTCAGAAATGTAGAAAACAAAGAGGTCTTTTATTAATTTCACTTCAAAATGTAACAACCACTTCTTCCTCCTTGGATTCGACCCTCCAAGGCTTAATTTAAACATATTTCATCAATTTCCCAACTGACCCTTGATTTTCAATAACCAAATAACTTATTTTCCCACAATGACCTTTCATATTCCTCATTTTTGCAATTTTGCAATTCGACAATTTTTTACATTTTTGACAACATTTGTAAAAATGAACTCATAACCCACCTAATAACCTATTTACTGACTCAAACACATTTAATATGGCCTAAATTACCTTATTGCATACTTCAAACATAAAACTAAATCAAATTTTACAAAATGGCCTTATGGAGGCATAAAATCCATTAGGTGCTCCTGCACCAAACTCCCCATGAAAAAGAAACTCAAGTCCCTTGAGTGAGGACCTGCAATAAGAAAAGTATATGCATCAATACTTGAAATCACAAAAAAATGTGAGTGGTGTGAATCTAGTTCTTTGAAATTTATCTTCATCTTGAATTTTGGTTTATCTTTCATCACATGTGTCATCACAACAAGAAAATTTTGTACACCACCCTTCTTCTTTGCACTAGTTACTTGCTCAAAATCTTTCATCATTTTTTGTAACTCATCCTCAAAATTTTTATTGTTGTCTTCCATCCATAATTTTTCTACCCATGTTTTCTGATCATGCTTATGAATTTCAAAAACTGAAAATCCATTATTCTCCTTTGAAAATAGTGAAAAGAATACCATATCTTCATATCTTGTAAAGCAAACTTGATTTTGTAGACTGAATTCATGTTTTACCTCAATATTTTTCACCAAATCCATAACATTTTCTTCCAAACTTTGATTTTCCTTCACATGTTCAAAGTCTTCAATGGCTAAAACCTGCAAGTGTGATTCTTCTTCCATTGTAATGCTCTCTTCCTTATCAACTATCATTGTTGCAACTTGTTTGCTTTGCTCTTTATCTATCTGCCAAAAAGTCTTCATCTTCTTAGCTTGATTTCTCTCTTGTCTTCTCTTCATCATAATCTTCTCAATAGGCCATGTGACCTTGATCTTCAAGTGCCAACTTGTGACTCTTTTGAGCAACTGTTCTATCCTTTCCTCCAACTCTTTTATTTTTTTATCAATCTTCTTTTGCCTCATCTCTTCCTCTTTTCTCTTCCTCTTTTTCCTCTTTCTTTTTCTTCTTTTTCCTCTCTTCCTCTGCCTGAAAATATATTCCCAATATTCACACCAAATCCATCTTCACAAGAAAATATCTCCTTGCTTCTATTCAACTTTTCTCTGCCTTTCCTTGACAACAGCCAGGTTCTTTTTACCCTGTACACAACCACAAAACCAAAACCACAAACCAAAACTAGCCCAGACCTTTTTCTGAGCTCTGATACCAATTTGATGCAGAGGTAAGGGGACTCCAAAATAACATAAATTCAATGAACTTTGCAAGACCAAAACTCTAATACTTCAAGCAAATGATTTTTCTCACAATCTTTCACTATGCTTTGATGAGACAAGCAAATAAGGTAATTTTGACATAATTTTTAGAAAAAAACTCAAAACCGCGATCTAAAAACTGATTTGGATACCCATTAAGCCCTTATATAATATATATTAAATTCAGGTGGGGTTACTTTGGAATGTATCCCTCAAAAACTTGTTGCTATGCTGTCCCAAAGGCTTAATTCTGCAAACCTATCTTGAGTAAAATGACCATAAAACACTCAAAACTCAATGAAATTCGATGAGACAAAAACTATTAGAAAGCTAATTCAGTTTTCCATCCATTAAAATAAACTATAAGTCATAAAACTCTATACATGGCCGTACCAAGCTCTGAAACAGTAATTTAATGTTCAGAAATGTAGAAAACAAAGAGGTATTTTATTAATTTCACTTCAAAATGTAACAACCACCTCTTCGTCCTTGGATTCGACCCTCCAAGGCTTAATTTAAACATATTTCATCAATTTCCCAACTGACCCTTGAGTTTCAATAACCAAATAACTTATTTTCCCACAATGACCCTTCATATTCCTCATTTTTGCAATTTTGTAATTCGACAATTTTTTACATTTTTGAAATTTGTAAAAATGAACTCATGACCCACCTAATAACCTATTTACTGACTCAAACACATTCAATATGGCCTAAATGACCTTATTACATACTTAAAACATAAAACTAAATCAAATTTTACAAAATGGCCTTGTGGAGGCATAAAATCCATTAGGTGCTCCTGCACCACTAATTAATATTCATTATTACATTAATCAAATACTTAACATGTATAGTTAACTTTAATATATATTTTTTAATAATATCAATTCTTTAATGTGTAGCTAGTATTAACATGTAATCAATAATGACTATCTTTTTAAAATTAAGGATTATGTAAAGTCATGTGTGCATGATAAAATTATCTATGTAAATATACCTAATATAAATTCTTAATATAGTATTTATAATTCGAATAATTGATTCATAGATATTAATTTATGATGTGAATTTATAAAATATATCATTAATTGTAAATATCTAAATTTAATATAGATATATCTAAAAAATACCTTTCAAATGAACAATATGGTTTTATATTACTTTATAGCAATATTATTCTATAGCATAAAGTAAGAATGCAATGAATAGAGCGAGTGCAACGAGGAAGTGTAAGGGAAAGGGTGGAATGATGAAGTGTTTTCTGCATCTCTTCTTCCATTCACATTTAATGGCTTGAAACTTACATTTGAATAAATGGAGCAATGAATAGAGTGAGTGCAATGAGGAAGTGCAAGGGAAAGGGAAGAATGAGGAAGTACATTGTCTACAATGACGACGACAAAATCCTATGGTTTGTGTGAAAGATGAAGAAGAGGATGGTGATGCTAATGGTGTCGTGGATGAAGTTGAGGTCAACGATGGTGTTGGAGTAGTGGTCTATGTGGGGGGATATTTTCTCTCCCAAACCATGGACAATTCCTCCTATGGGTTTGTTGGTGGAAGAGGAGGCTTTGCAGATGGTGAAATCATTGATGATGTTCTTGTTGCTACAAAGGATGTTGCTTCTGCGGATATGGGTGGCCCTACTTTTGACAATGAGGGCTTGGCTACAAGCTTTGATGGCTCTAATGTGGGAGCTGAAGAGGTGGGTTTCCAGGCTCATGAGGGTTGGGAGATGGAAAATGTTGATGTTTCAAATGAGCATCTATGTACCCTTGAGGAAATTTTTCAACTTTTTCATGTGACAAATCTAGCTTGTATAGTAGTTTTGAGTATGATCTTCCTAATGAGGAAGAGGAATTCCTTCTTGATATTCTCTTAGAGGCTTGTAGGAAGTCAGAAGGGTGTGAGGAGGTTGGGAAGAATGTGGAGGAGTCTCATTCTCATTTTTCTTATAGAAGGGTTTCCTTACTCAAAATGCACCTATTCTTTAGGATTTTTTTGTTGTAGAGCATTTATGGAGTGGAGGATTATTCCACTCATGTTGTTCCCACTTCCCCTAATCTGAGTGGGGAGGTTGATTGTATCTTGCAAAAGAACAAATGTTCGGTTTGTCATGGTACAGGAGATTTGCGATGAGTGGTTGCTTCTCCTATTTGTGAGGTGTTGGCTATGTCTCATGTGGCTTCTACCCCTTCACCTATGGTGGTTGTTCTTTCTCCCAAACCTACATTGGGTGAGGATCTCAGTGCTAAGGAGATTGAAATTGATATTCTTGATTCTATGTTGGCTAAGTCATTGGATTGGCTCTCGAGATCACTGGTTGGGAGATTTAGTGATAATCGTCCCAATATTGACTCTATAAGAAGAAGGGCTCTTAGGGCTTGGCTTCTAAGAGGTCAGGTTAAGGTGACTGCTATGTGGAACAATTATTTTCTTTTTTTCATTTTATGATATGGAGGATTGCATAAGGATTCTTAGTGAAGGTCCTTGGTTAATGGGTATGAATCGCCTTTGTCTTACTAAGTGGTCTCCTTGTTTCAACCATTGGGATTTCAAGTCTCTTGTTTGGGTTCATCTACTAGGATTTCCTTTGGAATTCTAGAATGATTTTTTTTATTATCATTGCTAATTCTTTTTGGAAATTCTGTGCCACTGACCCTATTATCAAATCAATGAAATATTTGGTGTTTTCTAGATTTTGTGTGTTTGTGGAGAGGAGCAAGGTGCTCCCCACTCAATGTACTTTATCTTCCAAGTATGGTACTTGGGTTCAAGAAGTGAAATTTGAAAGCTCTCCTTTTATTTGAAATACTTGTCAAAAAGTGAGACATGCTACTTCTACCTCTTTGGACAATATGAAGCAGCAGTTTATCTAAAGGAAAAAGAAACAACCCCTATTTTTGAGCAGTCTTTGTCTCCTTGCATGGAGGTTTAGAGGGAGGATTGCAATGGAAATTTTTCTTCTATTTTTTCCACTCCTACTAAAATTTGAGGCTGCAAGACGGATATGAAGGTGCTTGTTTGGATTCTCCCAGTAATAAGCAAATATGTCTGGGAGAGAAGGATTCTAGATCAAAAGTTAAGCAATAATATTTTGACCATTTCTTTAAACTGTTGGAAGAATGAAGAAGGTGCCCTCCAGATTTGTTGTCATTCACAACAAAAAAATAGGCAATTAGTGCCTAAAATAGAACCAAAATTTAGTGCATTTTGAGTTCATGAATTGGACACTTTTTTCGGTGCAAAACTCGGCGCCAAACTGCATTTCACTTTGGCATCTGATTTAGCACCAAATTTTGAAGCTTCCAATTTGGCTTCCAATTTTGCTTCTTGTGTTGCTTGCAAGTTTGCTTCCAGTTTTGCTTCCAGTGTTGCTTCCAGGTTTGCTTCCAGTTTTGCTTCTTGTGTTGCTTCCAGTTTTTCTTCCATTTTTGCTTCCAGTGTTGCTTCTAGGTTTTCTTCCAGTGTTGCTTCCAAGTTTGCTTCCATTTTTCCTTATAGTGTTGCTTCTAGGTTTGCTTCCGGTTTGGATTCCAATTTTGCTTCCATTTTTGCTTCTAGTTTTGCTTCTATTGTTGCTTCTGGTTTTTCTTCCAATTTTACTTCCAATTTTTCTTCTGATATAATGTCACTTGTTGCATCTATCTTTGCTTGAACCATTTTTGTGTCTTTTGTTGCTTCTAATATGGCTTCTATTATTGCATCTTTTGTTGCTTCTAAAATTGCTTCCATTATTACTTCTTTGTTTGCTACCTAAATTGCTTATGTTTTTGCTTCCTAGATAATGCCAAGTTTTTCTTCCAAGATTGCTTCTGGTTTACTTTTAGTTTGGCTTCCATTGTTGCTTCCTTTTTTTCTTCTAAAAATGCTTCTTGTTTTGCTTCCATTTATTAATTTAATATGTTTTATTTCAATTTAATTAGTTAGATATATCATGCCTCTTAAATAACTCATATGATTATAGAGTAAGTAATTTAATTATTTAACTCATATGATTAAATAACAAGATAATTATTATAATATGATCATCATCTATAATTAAAACAATTGAGTCAAATATCTATAATTTAATTGAATTTGACAACATCCATCCTGAGTAGTAAATTAAAATCATCATATGTAATAAATATTCATCAAAAAATCATCAACCTCTTTCAATATATATAAATTAAAAAGTCAATACTGATAAGATCATCATCATATATAACTAAAAAAGTGAAGTCAAATATGCCAGTAGATCAATAACATGTCAAAATGATACATGTACAAATTGTTGGAAAATGTGCCTCACGCTTACTAACATGAAAACTCTTGAAACAGCAAAATCGGTGAGACTCTCAGAATATCTTACCGACTAGTAGCTATGTTCTAAACTTCTGAAAAGATTAAATTCGCTGAGACTTTGGTTATGTCTTGCCGACGGGTTGATTCCTAGTGATTATCGGGGAGACTCTTGGCAACGAGTGGCATCGGGGAGAGGCATGAACCTTCAGAGTGATTCATTCCAACAATTTTAGTCATGGCGAAAGTTTTGTTCACATTGGACATCAGGGAGACACTCAGACTCTTTCCAACAGTTCTTGTCTCACTGATGGTTCTCCTCTCACCGGCAGGTATACTTTCAGTATGATCTCTCACCTACAGGTCTATGTTGGATGAGAACTCTTTCCGATGGATGTGGTCTCGCTGACAGTTTTTCTTTCGGTATGAACTCTTGGTGATAGTGTTTCTCTCGCCAACAAGCTGATGCATTCGGTATGATCTCCTGCCGATGGTTGTAGTCTTGCCGATGGGTATGCAACTTCGGTGAGAACTCTTGCCGATAGCACTTGTCTCGCTGATAGCTTTGCACGATGAACATTGGTGTAACATAAATGTTCTATAAGACTCTTAGCGACAGCAATGGTCTTACCGATAGTTTTGCAATGGACATCAGTGAGAAGTCTTGCCGATAGAGGATATCTCGTCGATGGATTTATGTTCGCTATGAACTCTCAGCGATAGTGAAACTCTTATCGATAAATCTACATGAGATGGATGTCGATGTGATATCTTAGCAATAGAGTGAGTCTAGGCGACAGGTTTGAACTCAATATGACTCTTGCTGATGGTGGTGACTCTTGCCAATAAGGACAGTCGGGCATTTTGGCATTGGGGAGACACAGTCTAGTGTCTCACAGACATGCAATTTTGTTTAAACATTTTGACCGAATGACTGTCTGACGTGGTCTATTTTGAACCAATCAGAAAATCAAAATGAGAATCGTTGGCAGTTGAACAATTGCAACTATTCTTGTGTGGAAAATGAACAAACCATAAGAAAATGGATTACACTCTGTAATGGTTGATGACGATGAATAGTGTGAGATAACGAAGTGTTGCTCGATTGAACACAAATTGATTTGAGTGAATTCAGTGGATGTTTCAGAGAGAATTTTTGTATAAGGTTGATCAGTGAATGAGGTTGTTGTAATAACTGACATCAGAAAGTGAAGTTGTTCTCTATATGTAATTTTTTTTACTGTAATACAAAGAGACTTTTCTTGGTGTGGTGGGTTTTTCTCCTGTAAGGGTTTTTCCACGTAAATCTAGTGTCCAATTGTGTATGTGTCCATTTCTCTATTCTGTTATTATTTTCATGTGTATCTTATTGAGTTGTAATTGAAAAATTTAAATTCATATCTACATTCTTCCCTGAGGTTTTGACATTAGGAGAGTTTATTCCGCACCTAAGCTTTCCTTACAAGTGGTATCAGAGCCTAGCTAGTTGTGTTATCCTTGTGGGTACGTTGGGTTTTTTGTGTCAATTTTGTTCAGTGGGAGTCTTGTAGAAGTCTGGTAATTCAAATTATAGATTAAGATGGAAAGCACGTTAGGAAATATTGAAATTGAGAAATTCAATGGCAGTAATTTTGAGTTGTGGAAACTCAAAATGGAAGATCTATTGGTTGGTCATTGATCTTTGGCTTGTTATTAATGCAGTCAAGCCCTCTGAGGCATGAAAGCAAGAGGATTGGGACCTTCAGTTAAAGAAAATCAAAGGGGTTGATAAGGCTCTGTTTAGCGGACTTTGTTCTTCTAAATGTTCATGAAGAAAAGACAACACCCTCTTTGTGGAAAATATTGGGAGCTATTTATCAGGGAAAGTTCTTGGTGAATAAGTTCTTCTTGAGGAAGAAGTTGTATTCTTTGAAAATGTAGGAAGGAGCATCTATTGCTAATCATTGAATGCTTTCAACATGTTGATTGCTCCAGTTAGCATATATGTGGGTGTGAAGATTGATAGAAGAATAATATCATTGTATGCTATTGTTGGAGTTCTTTGCAGTTCTTGGGATCACTTGGTGATGGCTATTGGAATTACTACTTCCTCTTTTAAGATGGAAGATATTGTTGCTTCTTTTTATCGAGAAAGAGATGAGAAAATCTTGAGATGGCAAAGGAGCTCTTGATGTTAAATGATTGAAAGAAAAGGAAAGAAGAAGGACAAAGTCAAATCCAAATCAAGGGGAGATCAAAGAGTCTCATAGTAAGAAGTCAAAGGTGAAATGTGGAATTGTGGGCAGCTTTGGTCATGTCCAAAGGATTGCAAAGGGAGAAAAAGGAGAAGAAGAATTACTCTTCCAACAATGAGTCTTCTCATAGTGATGGTGATGCCTTCATTGTAGCCTTGGCTACATAGGCATCAGATGATGTCTGGCTGATTGATTTTGGAGCATCTTTCTACATGACATCTCATAGAAAGTGGTTCACAAAATATGAAGAATCTGATGGTGGAAGGGTGCTTGTATTTGGCAAGCGATTCATATTTGGAAATAGTTGGCCATGGAAAGAGTCGATTCAATTCCTTGATGGAAGAGTGAAGGGAATCCAATGATGTAATGCATATACAGTGCAGCTCAAAGATTTACTTCTTTGTTAGTAAGTTGAGCGATCTTCGGAGTGCAAGTCATGTTCTACGGAAATGTTTGCAAAATGACTAAGAGAGCTCAATGGTGCTAGCTAGGGGTGCTTTCGTATTGGTACCTTGTATAAGTTGGATGCACATGTTGTACAATGCAATAGTGTCACTGTAAAGTGACAGAAAGCTACTGATGGAGAAAAGAAGGTAAAAATTCTTGATAGTGTAAACTCTATGGAAGCTAAACTTCCAATAGAAAAGACTATGCTTTGGCATCATAGGATTGGCCATATTGGAGAAAAGGTTTAAAGACCTTGAAAAATAAAAGTTTGAAGGGCTTGGCCGATTGTAACTGAATTTGAATTTTGTGAACATTGTATATATGGTAAACAACACCGTGTTTCATTTTACTCAGTCCTCACAAATCTTCTGGTTTACTTGATTACATACATTCTGATATTTTTGGTCCAGTAAATGTTCCTTCTTTGTCTAAATCAAGATATTATGTATTGTTCATTGATGATTATTCAAGAAGGGAAATTGTTTATTTTTGAAAAGTAAAAGCGAAGTTTTCGATCATTTTAAAGGAATTTAAAACCTTGTGGAAAATTAGACTAGAAGAAAAATAAAATGTTTAAGGACTGAAAATGGTGGTGAGTTTTGTTCTGATGAGTTTGAAAGGTACTACAAAGATCATGGGATTAAAAGACATAAAACTACACCCTACACTCTGCAACAAAATGGAGTTGCTGAAAGGTTCAACAGGACGGTGATGGAAAGAGCACGAAGAATGCTAAGCAGTGTTGGCTTGGAGGAGAAGTTTTGGGATGAGGTAGTTGCAACAGCATTTTGTTAATAAACCATTCTCACGAGGTCTGTTCTTGTTGAAGAAAACACCTTTAGGCATAGTGCAGGAAAGAATCCCTCTCACAGAGACACATTCGTGTCTTTGGTTGTGAGGCATATGCATATGTGTCGAATGAAAAAAGGTCTAAATTGGAAAACAAGGCTTTTAAATGTATTTTTATTAGTTATAGTGCTGGCATAAAAGGATACAACCTTTGGAATCCTGATACGGAGAAGGTTTTGTACAGCAGAAGTGTTATTTTTCTTGAGTTGAAGCCTTCTACTTTAGATCTGATCAAAGACAAAAATCAAAAGATAAAAAAGGATGTAGTTGAAATTCCTCAGACACTAGATAAAGAGGAATTGAAAATTCAAAATGTACCTGAAACTGGGGAGAGCTCAAGTAGTTCTGAGAGTTCTAAAGAAGAAGAACAACCTCAACCTCAACAAGTGAGGAGGTCAAGTCATGAAAGAATGCAACCTGAGAGGTATGGATTTTTTTGATAAATTCTACTTGTGCCTATGCTATAATTTCTTGGTGAGCCTAGGACTATGAAAGAGGCATTTAGGAGAATGTTTGATTGACTCTTGGTTGGAAGCATGAATGAAAGAAATGGCATCATTAGAAAATAATGATACTTGGAGTTTGGTGCCCTTGCCTGAAGGCATAAAAGCTGTTGGCTGCAAATGGGTATTTAAAAAGAAAATAGGTTTGGATGGTAGTGTGGAAAAGTATAAGGCGAGGTTGGTTGTGAAGGGGTATTCCCAGGTAAAGGGAATTGATTATGGAGAAATTTTTTCTCCTATAGCTAAGCTGACGTCTCTCAGATTTCTTTTGTCACTTGCAGGAGCGTATGACTTAGAGATTGAACAAATGGATGTGAAGATATCATTTCTTAAGTGATGACCTTAAAGAAAGAAATTTATATACCCTAGCACGAGCACTTTGTGGAAAAAGCTAAAAGAAAATCTAGTTTGCAAGTTGAAAAATCTGCGTATGGATTAAAACAATCTCCTAGAATGTGGTACTAGAAGTTTGACACATTTGTTTTATCATTGGGATTTGTAAGACCAAAATTTGATCATTGTGTGTACTTCAAAGCTGAAAAATGATTGTGTTCTTATTATTTCTCTCTATGTTGATGATATGTTGTTCATAGGAAATAGTAAGTTAATGATTTTTGATCTAAAATCTCAGTTGTTTGCAAAGTTCAAAATGAAAGATCTTGGTGCAGCCAGGTATATTCTGGGAATGGAAATAACCAGGGAAAGGAAGAGTAGAAAACTTTGGCTCAGTTAGAGTAAGTATATTAATACTATTTTGGAGAGATTTTGTATGAATGAATGCAAGCTTGACTAGTTATTCGAGTTTTGTAGGGAGCAATATATTTGAAGACTATCAAAATATCCTCTTGAGATGGAGGACATGAGCAGTGCGTTATGCTAGTGCAGTTGGCAGTTTAATGTATGCAATGGTCTATACAAGGCCAAACATTGCCCAAGCAGTGGGAGTACTTAGTCATTTTATGGAAAATCCTGGAAGGACACATTGGGATGTTATGAAAAGAGTGTTCAAATATCTGAAGGAAACTTCAGAATATGCTTTGTGTTACCATGGAAATTTGGTTGAATCACAGAGGACTCTCAGCATTCGAGGCTATATGGATTCTGATTGGGCAGGGGACATTGATAGCAGAAGATCCGCCATTGGATATATTTTCATGATGAATGGTGGTGCGGTTAGTTGGATGAGTAAGCAACAAGTTGTAGTCGCTTTGTCCACTACAGAGGCAGAATACATGGCAGCAACACACACCTGTAAAGAAGCAATCTAGTTAAAAAATTTGTGTTCTAACATTGGGTTTGATGAAGGGAAAATTAAAATTTACTATGACAGTCAGAGTGCTATTTGTTTGGAGAAAAATCCTACTTCCCATGCCAGGACGAAACATATTGATGTACAGTATCATTTTTTAAGAGATATGGCGGAGGATGGAAAGGTCTCTTTAGAAAAAGTGGATACTCTAGAAAATGTTGCAGATGCATTGACGCAACCAGTGAGCACAGACAAGTTCAGGTGGTGTGCTAGTTCGATGGGCCTTAGTGCCCATGAATTTCAGTAGTTTTGTTGTGCTCTGGAGGTGTCATGAAGATCTTCGTCAAGTGGGAGATTGTTGGAAAATGTGCCTCAAGCTTACTGACATGAAAACTCTTGAAAGAGAAAAATCAGTGAGACTCTCAGAATGTCTTACCGACTAGAAATTGTGTTCTAAAATTCCGAAAATATTAAAGTCGTTGAGACTTTGGTAATGTCTTGTTGACAGGTTGATTCCTGGTGATTATCAGGGAGACTCTTGGCAATGAGTGGCATCAGGGAGAGGAATGAACCTTCAGAGTGATTCATTCCAATAGTGTTAGTCACAGTGAAATTTTTGTTCACATTGGACATCGGGGACACTCTCAGGCTCTTTCCAACAGCCCATGTCTCACCGATGGTTCTCCTCTCACCGACGGGTATACTTTTGGTATGATCTCTCGCCAACAGTGTTGGTCTTGCAGACAGGTTTGTGTTCAATGAGAAATCTTGCCGATGGATGTGGTCTCACGGATAGTTTTTCTTTCAGTATGAACTCTTGGCGATAGTGTTTCTCTCACTGACAGGTATGCAACTTTGATGAGAACTCTTTCCAATAGCACTTGTCTCACCGACAGCTCTGTACGATGAACATCGGTGTAACATAAAGGTTCTATAAGACTCTTAATGACAGCTATGGTCTTTCTGATAGTTCTGCAATGGACATTGGTGAGAAGTCTTGTCGATAGAGGATATCTCGCTGATGAATTTCTAGTCACTGTGAACTCTCAGCGATAGCGAAACTCTTTCCGATAGATCTACATGAGATGGATGTCGATGTGATGTCTTAGTGATAGAGTGAGTCTGAGCGACAGGTTTGAAATCGATATGACTCTTTCCGATGGTGGTGACTCTTGTCGATAAGGACAGTGAAGCATTTTGGCATCGGGGAGACACGGTCTAGTGTCTCACAGACATGCGATTCTGTTTGAATGTTTTGACTGAACGGTTGTCTGACGTGGTCTATTTTGAACCAATCAGAAAAGCAGAATGAGAACTTTTGGCATTTGAACAATTGTGACTATTCTTTTGTGGAAAACGAATAGACCGTAAGAAAATGGATTACACTCTGCAATGGTTGATGACGATGAACAGTGTGAGATAACGAAGTGTTGCTCGATTGAACACGAATTGATCTAAGTGAATTCATTGGATGTTTCGAAGAGTATTTGTGTATAAGGATGATCAGTGAATGAGGCTGTTGTAATAATTGACATCAGAAAGTGAAGTTGTTCTTTATATGTAATTTTGTTTACTATAATACAAAGAGACTTTTCTTGGTGTGGTGGGTTTTTCTCTCGTAAGGGTTTTCCCACGTAAATCTAGTGTCCAATTGTGTATGTGTCAATTTCTCTATTATGCTATTCTTTTCATGTGTATCTTATTGAACTGTAATTGCAAAATTTAAAGTCATATATGCATTCTTCCCTGAGGTTTTGATGTTAGGAGATTTTGTTCCACACCTAAGCTTTCCTTACACAAATGATATAAGTAAAAATGATAAATTATGTAACTCAGAATGATACAAGTCAAGATGATACATGTCCAAATGATATAAGTCAAAATGATACAACTCAATAATATGGTACTACAAGCCGTGAAAATGATACATATGATAGTAACCATGAAAAGAGGCATCATAACAATATATCAGCAATGATCCATGATGCAATCTATATGATCATGAATGTCACTAGCTACTACCAAAAACTACCTCATCATCATCATCACCATCGTGATCATCGTCATCATCATCATCATCATCATTATCATTGTCATCGGCCTTGGTGTCTTTTGTATCTATGTCATCACCATCCTCTGCCATGTGATATGTACCAGAACCAACATATTCTGGATCTATATCATGAGGATCATCTTGATCTTTTGGAAGACCCGTGTTCTGCAAAAAAAAACATTTAAAATGAAAATTTATTATTTATTTCATGCAATAATTTATTTTTCTGTTATATGTCTAATATTACAACATATGAAATGAAACCATAATCATATTACATAATATCAAAGTGCACATACCATAATAAAATTTCAAAAAAGTTATAGCTAATATGTCATTCTAATGATGTAAAACATGCAATAATCTAATAAACGTTAGTAAAATATGCCAACATTTGGTGGAAGAGGAAGAAAGATGACTGGAACTCTGGAGGCCCACTATAATGGATTTTAGTATTCAACCATGAGAGAAAAAGAGAGAGCTAATATCATGTATCAAAACATTAAGCATACATTCTTCTAGCTAGCGGAGAAGGAGATGATTACTTTGCTTCATTTTCATTTGCATAACCATATCATGGTGTGAACCAAGAAGACCAAGGATGTCTAGTTTTATGTGGAGGTAATGGATTTGGTCCAAAATTTAGGAGGGGAAAGAAGGACAATGTATGATCTTGATGAAATTGAGGAAGAACATCAAGAGAGGGATAGGAAAAATAAAATCAACACAGAGTTTCAAGGATTTGTCAAGTGAGTAACAGAGCTATGGGAGTAGCCTCATAACGCAGAGTTTCAAGGATTTTTCAAGTGAGTAACAGAGCTATGGGAGTAGCCTCATCTAAAATATTTTGAACTAGAGTTTGATATACCATTTAGAGAGCTTGTTTTTCATAGAGTTCCTTTCAAAGTGTCTTCTTTTATTATTCCTACAGTAAATTTTTTCGTAAAGCTGGTGGAATTACCTTTCTTAGTAATGACTATTAGTGAATTGATCAGATTGTTAATCTTGAGAGAGTAGGACTTGGGAAAAAGGAATTTGATATGGCTATTGTTTTCAAAGACTTCAAGTGGGATGTACTCCGCATTGATGCCATTCCTCAATATTCACTTGATGGCATCAAGGAATAGCTGAAATCCATGGATATAAAGTATTATGAAAGCAGAATGAACTTGAATTGGCTTCCAATTTTGAAGACTATTACTGATGATCCAAATAAATTTATTGAAGATGGTGGTTAGGAATTTTTGATTATGGAAGCTAATGATAAGAGCTAGGAAGACCATGCCAATAAATACAACTTGAATGATGGATTGTGACCTCAAGTTAAAGACAAAGCATAACATATATTTGGATGATACAATTTGATAGGTTCTTCAAAGCAATTCAATTCCAAGAATGTTAAATTTGTTATCTTAGTCATATACCAACAACAAAAGGTTCAAAAACCTATCATGGAAATTTTCCATATATACCAAGAAAGAATAATTGCATGAAAAAATAATTATAGTCAAGCAAATGAGGAATTATTATCTTACCTAAGGATAGTCATTGACACAAAAAGGATTTCCATAAGGTTATTGAGACATCATAAAAGCCACATGATTTGACATAACTGTACAAAAGGATAATCATCACACCTAGATCTTGATATTTAAACTCATAGAACTATCACCAACAACATTTTTGTGTCATCACATGCATCAAAAATAAAGGATGTCACATTATGACAGCCATAAACTTGCTTGAGTAAGGGTAGTAAATAGATAGTCATCAGGATCAAAGGTTACTCATTAGGTCACTATGACTACGATTATCCTAAAGGGATGTGTTGGTTTGAGCTCATTGGCAACTATCATAGATTGGGGATGATGCAGTATTGCATGAATTGGTACTAGGATTGTCACAAACCCTGAAGTACACTCTAATCTATTTTGTAATGAATTGTTTATACATACTTTAGTGATAAATGGTTGAATTGAGTGGGGTTGCCAATGAAAACACCTAAATTGATTGAACTTATTTGAACTTGTGTGTGTGTCGAATGTGGAGAGATTCTAATGTCAACACAAACCTTAATGAGACGGTTTACATTCAAAGTTTGAAGCAAGTAAAACTACTCTATTCGTAATACAATCAAACCTTTCAAATACATATCATTGTCCTCTATTTCTAGGGATTTATTAAACCATTTGGCACTCAAATTTCTATGGGAACAATGGTTGTTAAAATGACAACCTAGAAAATGAGATTTGATGCTTAATATGCAAGCTAAGATGATTTATATGTGCAAATGTGTGTTGGAATGATTAGTGGTATGCTTCTAAATGAAACAAAACGATGGAAAGGATAATGGATACAATGATAAATGAAGGATGATGTTGATGATAAATAAGCAAGTGGAGATGAGTGAGATGATATGAAACTATAGTGAACTATCCATGATTATGCATATGATCAAATGCAAACATAAAACAAACTAACCTAAAATGTAACTATGATGCAATGGGGATGATAAAATGTAACTATGAAGCAATTAATTAATCTAAGATGAGAATACAAAGTAACACATGATATGAAAACTAAGTATAAGACTCCATGAAAGCTCCAAGCTCCTAAGATAAACCTGCATAGTAACTTTGCTCAAATTGTGGATGGATAAATGCTAAGGTAAGAGGGTGTATTTATAGGGTTTCTCAAGCATTTTGTGAGGTGGAACCTATCAATGGTCTAGATTCAAAGGAGAAATAATAGATGGTAGAGATGGAAGGAATTAGAATGATGTCCCCTTGACCAAGGAAAACATGCCATGTGTGTGGAGAGAATACCTTGACCAATTGGAAACATGCCAAATATATGGGATTCCCAAGTGTGTGAAACAAAGACCCGTGTGCTCCAAATTTTTTGGAAGTGTGGGGGAATAAAGCCATGTGCTTTTTCCCATTGGTGGAAGTGTGTGAGGATAATTTTTATTAATAATTAGGCTTATTTATTTTCATGTGACCTTTATGAGGTGGCACACAAAATGTTGTAGAAATGTGCTCTAATTCTTAATCAAGATTAAGGAAGGTTAATTAAATAAAAACGTTTAGGGTATTTTGTTTATTTAATCATTTAGAAGAATGTCATTTTGGAGAATTAAAAGGAAAGTGAACAATATAAATAAAGTAAGACCTTATTTATATGTAGTTGAAGTATTAATTAAATAGGTTGTATTTAATTAACTGAATGTGATGACCATTTTTAGGTGTATACAGAACTTATTAAGGAGCCACAAAAGTTATAAACAAGGTTGGGGCTCATGATGTGTTAAGAATATGACTTTAGGATCTATAAATTTAAAGCAACTGACAAAATTATTCTATATTTCTTAATAAATAAAAATGAAATATATGTTATATGTATTACGAGAGTAATTGGTAAAAAATTACTTGATTTTTACATAAGAGACGAAGTCTCTTTGTAATGTACATAGATTACAAAAGAATGGCAAGTTTATAAAAAGAAACTATAGACATAATCTTATCCATTAAATTATGCAACATTGAGCATTAATTAAATAAATACAAAATATTATTTTAATACCCTCCCTTAATGCTCAATCTGCCAACTACACCAAGATGCCCCCTAAATTTTACAAAGTTATCTAGACTGAGCTACTTGGTGAGAATATTTGTTGTCTTCTCCTTTGTCAGAACATACAACAAATGAACTGCTCCATCTTCAACAAGCTTCCGAATGAGGTGAAAATGAGTTTCCACATGCTTGGTTATTTCATGGAAGATTAGATTTTTGGAAAGTTTGAGAACTCCCTAATTATCACAGAACAAGGGATTCAGACCTACTTGAGAAATTTTCATATCTGCAAAAATCTGGCGAAGCAAAACTGCCTCACAAGTTGCCTTATCTTCTCCTTAATGCTCTGCTTTTTTCGAGGAGAGAGCCATTATTTGTTGCTTTTTACTAGTCCAAGTGACTGCACCGGATCCTAAATTGAAAACATACCAATATGTTGATTTTCTGTCATCAACTGATCCCACCCAATTTGAGTCTATGAAACCAGAGAGTCTAGGATCATGACTTCTAGTGTAAATAAGTCCATAATCAAAATTTCCCTTCACATAACGTAGCACACGCTTCGTTGCTACTCAATGATCAACCTTGGGGGCTGTCATGAAGCGTGAAATGTAGCTCACTACAAAATTGAGGTCAGATCTAGTGGTTGTGAGATAGATGAGGTTTCCCACTAGTTCCTGAATAAGGATTCATCTACTACATGTGAGTCTGACTTAGCTAACAACTTCAGCCCTTTTTCCATGGGTGTGGAGGAAAGTTTGCAATCCTACATTTGGAACCTATCTAGTAGACTTCGAGCATATTTATACTGGGAGATGAAGATACTACTCTCTATTTTCCAAACCTCAACACCTAAATAGTAATACAAAAGTCCCAAATATGTCATGTCAAATGTGTTGCACAAATCCTATTTGATCTCAATGATCAAATGTGTCAAGCTACCAGTAATGATCAAGTCATCCACATAGACAACAAAAATAAGAATATCACTACCAGTATGTTTGACATATAGATTAGAGTCAAATGGACTCCTCTAAAAGCCATGATCTATGAGATACTTGTCAATCTTCATGTACCAATCCTAAGGAGCCTGTTTCAAGACATATAGTGCATTTACCAATCTACACACCATGTGTTCTTTATCAACAACCTTGAACCCTGGAGGCTATGTCATATTAGACTTCTTCCTTCAACTCACCGTTGAGGAAAGCACTCTTAACATCCATCTGATGAACTTTCCAACCAAATTGGGCTACTAAGGAAAGGATGAGCCAAATGGTACTCATCTTGGTTGTAGGAGAAAAATTCTCCTCATAGTCAATGCCTTCCTTCTGTGAGAACCTTTGTACTTTTCAATGGTTTTTTCAGCTTTGTATTTAACCTTATACACCCATTTGCAGCTAATGGGCTTCTTCCCTAGAGGAAGATCAAAAAGGACCCAAGTGTGATTCTTCTGAAGACTATGATATTCAGCCTCCATAGCCTTTTCCCACTTAGTAATTCCTTTAGCCTCAGAATATGTGAGGCTCATAAACATTGTGAATGTTGGCCATGAGAGAAAAATTAATTGTATGTTGTTGTTTGTTGTTGTTTATGGATGATCACCCATCAATGAGCTCATCATCATGAATACCACCAATATTCTTAGCCCACCATTTAGGTCGGAGAGGAGAAGTGCCAACATTAGATGTAACAAAAGGAGTTGGAACTGGTTGTGGATCTGGAATAGGTTCATCAGGTGGAAGATCAATATCATCTAAAGTAAAATTAGGTTGAGCATCATTAAAGATAGAATCTTCATCATCCCTCCCATCAGGTGGACCTAACAAAAGATAGACACCCAAATAAGAAGCCTTCAAATGTTAATCCTCAGAATGTTGTATAGATGAGGAAAGGTGAAAAGGTTCTCATTCTTCATCAAAGAAAACATCACGACTGAAGATGAGACGATCGTTGTCTACATTAATTAGCCTGTAAGCCTTATGGTTTCCTTATGGTTGTCATTGTACCCTATGAAAATAAGCTTTTGACTCTTCGAATCCAACTTGGATCGCTTAGCATCTGGAATCCATACATATGCTAAAGAGCCAAAGATTTTTAGATGACTAATCCTAGGTTTGCGACCAGTCCAAGCTTCCTTAGGAGTCTTCCCCTTAACAACTTGTGTAGGAGACCAATTACAGAGATAGACAAAAGCGTAGACTGCTTCTACCCAAATTTTATTAGGGACACTCCTATGTTGTAACATGGAGTGGGTCATCTTAGTGATTGTGTAGTTGTGTTGCTCTACAATACCATTTTGTTGAGGAGTGTAGGGTGTGGTTAACTAGTGTTTGATTCCATGTGTATCGCAGAAGTTGGAGAAAGAGGTAGAACAAAATTCCCCCCCATTATATGACCTAAGAGTGATCATGAAACAACTAGACTCTTTTTCTAATAAGGCCTTAAACTTCTAAAATATAGTAAACACATCTGATTTCTATCTAAGAAAGTGCACCCACATTTTACGACTAAAATCATCAACAAAAAGCATGAAATACCTGCAACCAATAATAGAATGAGTATTCATTGGCACACATACATCAACGTGAACCAACTGCAGAACCTTAGAGGCTCGCCAAGAGTCACCAACTATGAATGGTGTCCTATGTTGCTTCCCATCCTGATAAGCTCCACAAACTCCATGATGTTGAGTCTGGATCTCAAGTAAACCAGCTACAAGTCCCTCTCGAGCTAGCTAAGAGAGAGATAGTGCACATTTAAGTACCCATACCATCGATGCCAAATATTGGCAATAGCATAATTTCTAACTGTCATTGCTAACTCTGGAGAATCACCTGTATCCCCAAGTCTGTATAGACCATGATCCTCAATACCAACAACCATAGTCCTATGAGTTCCTGATCAATAATCAAACATTTATCTGCATTGAATACCACATCCAACTAAGTAGAGTGCCACATAATTTGATTGATACAGAGAAGGTTCAGTTCCATGCTAGGAATGTAGTATACATTGAGGAATGATATTCCTTCCACCAGAATGAATCTGAACAATGCCCTTCCTTACAATGGTATACTCTTCACCTTGTTGGAAAATCTTGGTCATCTCATAAAGAACATTTGAGAACAACAATGCCTTCAGTAAGATTAAAGATTACCTCAAAGACATAAACTACTATTCCATAAAGCGAAAATAGACATAGTTGAATCCCACATTAATCCTTTTGAGAGAAACTCAAACAAAAATAGCTAGTTTCAACAACACCATTTACAGATTCAGTAAACAGAACCAACAACCATGGAAGATGAGACATAAGACATGAACATAGAGATGTACGTGAGGAAAAGCCTTACTGGTAAAAAAACCCACACTCTGAAAGCCCAAATTTCCATTGTATTATTCAACAACAAAATATAGATACAATACAATATCAAGCTCAGCCTTTATAGGAGATTTACATCTTGTTCCATCCAAAAATAATTCAACAGCATAACCCATCATGACCACCTCTCTTAGTGAGAGACATCTCTTTCAGTTACATAGCCTCACAACTCGACCACCAGCCTCTCTGTCACACAACCGCTCAGCCTTCACCTTCTACAAGATTCATCTCTCTCTCGACTAGCCCAAGTAACCACAGCTCACATTCGACTCATCAACTACTGCACCCCTTTAGGGTTACCTATTCACCTTGAGCCACACACTATCATCCAACGTCTAATCCTGGTTGTCAGATAAGCAATTGAGCAAATCTCCATCGTCGAAATTAGGGTTATCAACCTAACACCATGGTGCCAGTTAAAGAGACGTTCATTACCATCTCACCAATCTTCATTGAGCACATGGGCCCACATGCCATTTTTCCTCCATGTCATTGCCACATGTTGGCCTTCATCATGATCCACCATCCTATCGGGTCCCACATCCATTGGCATCAAAGTCACTATATCGCTAAAAAATTGAACTTCAAAACCTCTTGTGAAATTAGCAATGATAGTTAGAAATTATGCTAACCAAGACACCTACAATGACATCCAAGATGTCCACCAACTCAGGCAACAGTTCCAACCGTCGACCATAGAAAAGGAACAAGCCAAGGTGCATATGCACTAGTCTCAAGAACACAAGCATTAGATCCAACAGACAGAAAGGGCTTGAACACTGCCGCCACTCTATTGTGCTCACAAGCTATACAAAAGCAATATCAACTTCAAATCCCTCAACATGAACATAACCATGAAGTTTATCCTCCAAAACAAGATAGAACATTAGCTAGAACAACCAGAAAACTAACTACTCCCATCCAACTGATCTACCCACATGACTGAAAATAGCACACACAACAAGTGCTAATCCATCCAATCACACATACCTCCAAGGTATCAAATCAAAAAACTCATGCCACTCCATAACCAACCCATCATCAACAAATACAACCTCCAAGTGCCAACCAGTCAAAGAAGACAAAACACACCAGGAACTCCCACTGCATGGGTAATTCCAAATATGAAAGATCAAGGCATAACAAGTCTTCTAATAGCATCATACAAGAGGTGTAAACCACATCATGTAGTACTAGAGAATCATCCATAGTGATATGCACAATCTGTAAATAGATAAAACTCTCACCACAAGTCTGCATAGCTCTCCCAAGTTCTCCACACCCAACAAAGGAAAGAGATAAAGAACCTCCATGTCATCACCCAAGAACATGAATGAAAACACGTGACCTTAGTCTAGTGATCACTGTAGATCCGACCAAATCTCAAACCAATGTAATGTGAAATCAAACATCCAAGAAGACAACCAAGACAAAAGAGAGCAGCCACTACACATCAGGTACATGTATAAAAAACCTCCTACATACACCTCGTAATGCCAACTGTGCCAAGTATGATCTCCTTCAAAACCCCAAGATAAAATCCTTAGCAAAATCCAACTGTTCAATCACCAAGATCAAACATAACACATATATCATGTAATCAACATGGATGTAAGCCTCTCAAAGAAGATGAAACTATTTCATTTCCCATTTCAATAAATCAGCCCATAAAACCGTCTCCTTAATAGCCTTTCAAAAGAAATGTATGACAAATATACAAGGAGATAACCATGCTATCCATCTCTCACAATGAATCCTTTGTAATCATCTAATAGAATTTCAAGATCCATATCCATGAAAGAAAGTATAAAACACCTAAGAGAAACAATGGGAAATACCTCTCAAGTGATAAATTATCGAGTAGACCAAGAGTGGGGAATTAGAATGCTCCTCCAAGGTAACCAAGTCCTCATGACTTCTCCAAGAGAAATCTCCTCAATTGGTCTCTGTTGAACTCATGTCCAGCCAAGGTGAAGGCTTCTCAAACTTTCTGTTGAAATATTCATTAAGAGTAACCATCAACAACACTTCTCTCATCTCAAGAGAATTACAGCCTCACCTTATTCTCCATGTATCCATGAGCATCAGCAAATTATCATCTTGTGCTAAACTCCAAATGCATCACTACACCATCATGAAGTTCTCCAACATATGACCAATGCACCCAAAACATATAGAATTTACCAGACCACTATCAAAGCTCCAACCATCTAAATATAGAATTTATCATGACATCATGATCTAAACATCCCCTTAGGACATCCCATGCTCTAGGTGAACATACCATGGTCTCAAGAGCAATGCATCATGCCAAAAATCTAATGCGCAATCAAGAGTATACCATGACATGAAACAAAGCAAACTCTAAACCAACATCACTTATCAAACACCACCAACACCTCAACCAAAGACTCCAAGAATCCTCCATGGTTCTGAGATGTTGCACATCTTCAAATAGTGTCCATGCAAATGCAAAAGAACCCTTATGCAACAACAAGATCTAAGAGCTCCTCCTTGAAGTAACATCTACAACACTAAAGAAGACCATCCATCACCAAGTGATGAATCTTCAGTCATTGCTAAAGCTCCCACTGAAACGTGACAACTGAGTTGTCCAAGCATCATGACCAAATATATGTTAAACTAAAAAATCCTTCAGGTCCACTCATCAACATGTCCATCTGACAACAATGTAGCACCAAGATAAAAAAAAAATTACACAAAACCATCACTATCAAAAGCTTACATCAAAGCACTTATCAAGCTTTTCATGACATCATGATACATATGCTACAGATCCCCATAACTTACTATCTAGGTACTCAAAACCATCCATCCTCTCATCTCAAAGCAACTACACCAATGCACAAGTGACCACAAGGCCAGCTAACAAGTCTGCATCAACAAAATCAAATCTCATGAATATAGATAGTCCACTTCTTATTTGTCCCACAACAAACATGTAGGTAAAGACAACCCACAAAAAAATGCACAACCCATAGATATAATCAACAGAAACATGCAAACCCATCATCGCATTGGAAACTAGAAAATTGAGATCTCAAGGAGAATAACAATGTAGACAACTTGAGTCAAACACTAGACCAAGCTCAGATCCAATTTACCAATCATGTCCACAACTTGAGCACCATAGTCTAGGAAACCACCAAGCAATACCACAGGAAATGTTGAATGAGTGGACATATACCAACACTCCCATGCAGAGAAGACATCTCACCTCCTCACATCATGTCGAACTACAACTATCTCATCCAGTCACACCCCAAAAGCTAGGGTCTAAAAAAATAGCTTAACAACAACTCCACATATTCACAAGTTTTTCTTGATCATGTAAAACCTGCAAAACCATAGACCCATGCAAGTACAAACATCCTTAAAAGGAAATAGTAGCTCAAGAACACTAGGCTCATTTCAAGACAACTCCAAAACCACCAACATGCACAAGCATCTAAGAGAGACGGGCTATTTTAGAAGCTTCCAGATCACCCAATGATCAACTCCATAGCCTACATGCAATCAAGGTACCATAAAATTGTGCCTTCCAATACTAGGAAAAACACCCAGCATAAGCACATTACTCCATGATTGAACAACAACCCAAGCTTCTCCATATCATCAGGGAAACTATCACATAGACACCCAATATGAAATATTTTTTTGTAACACAACCATAGAGTAAAATATTCCACCCCATGCATTAGATTTATAACACTACCAACTAGGAACTTCATATCACAACATTCCAGTATGACCAATTCCAATTTCTCCATATTCACCATCTTTCATGCTGCCATTTATCTCATGAAACTAAACCAAAAGAGCACGAACTTCCACTCACCAAAGGATCAATACATCAGTTGATTCCTCTAGATTTCCTCAAGCCTAACAGACTAAGAAATATTCATAGAAGGAATATCGTGAACCAACAACACACTAGGAAGAAACACATTCCAAAAGAAGGCTCTAATACCACTTGTTGGGAAATTTCAGTCATCTCAGAAAGAACATCTGAGAACAGCAGTGCCTTTAGTAAGATTAAAGATTACCTCAAAGACATAGACTACTATGCCATAAAGTGGAAACAGACATAGTTGATTTCCCACATTAATCCTTTTGAGAGAAACTCATACAAAAATAACTAGTTTCAATAACAACATTAACAGATTCAACAAATAAAACCAACAACCATGAAATATGAGATAGAAGACATGAACACATTGATATACATTGGGAAAAACCTTACAAGTAAAAAAACCCCACACTCCAAAAGCCCAGATCACCATTGTATTATTCAGCAACAAAATACATTTACAATACAATATCAAGCTCACAACCTTTACAGGAGATTCACATCTTGTTCCATCTGGAAAGAATCAGACAGCATAACCAATCACGATCACCTCTCTCAATGAGAGACATCTCTTTCGGCTACACAGCCTCTTAGCCTCTCTACCATACATCCACTCAGCCTTCACCTTCTGCAAGATTCATCTCTCTTAGCTAGCCCCCAGGTAATTGTTACTCACATTCAACTCTTCAACTGCCACACCCCTTTATAGTTACCTATTCACCTTGAGCCACATGCCATCATCCAGTGTCTAATCCTAGTCATTGGATAAGCAGTTGAACAAATCTCCATCATCAAACTTAGGGTTATCAACCTAACACCATGCCACCTATTCGAAGAGGCATTCATTACCATCTCACCAATGTTCACAAAGCACATGGGCCCACATGCCATCTGTCCTCCATGTCATTGCCACCTGTATAGCTTCATCACGATCCACCATCCTATCAGGTCCCACATTTGTTGGCATCAAAGTCACTATATTGCTGAAAATTTGAACTTCAAAACCTCTTGTTGGAGGTTGTGAAGTTCCTAGAACCTATGACTCCCTGACAAAGGGATCACTCTATTGCTCAAAACTTGAACTTCCAAACCTCATGTCGGAGGTTGCAAAGTTCTCAAAACCTGCAACATGCCAACAACAAAATCGCTTTATCGCTCAAATCCTAAACTTCTAAATCTCATGTCAGATGTTGCGAAGTTCTAAAAACCCACGACACGCTGACAACAAAGGAAGTATCCTTCACTTCATAGTCACTAAGTTAGGAGATTATGAAACTTTAGAACCCATCGACTTCAATTAGAAAGACTTGAAAACCATCAAATTAACTCAATGCGATGAAGGAGGAAATCACAAGTGCTTTAGGAAGTCAATCAAGCCAGTAAATTTGAGTCACATTTCTCAACACACCTCCAAAAATAATTGTCACTAAAAGGAGAGAAGTCTATGAACCAATCACGCCAATGGGTGAAGTTTCGTGAAGCACTTGAATCAATGTAACAGGCAGAGGACTTCACATGATCTATAGGTCTTTTAGCCATAAAAGCATAAAAGGTAGATTCCTTCTACTTAGTGTGCTCAGCAACATTCTCTTTCTGTTGAGACCCTCCCTACTTCTATTCAGAAGCCAAACGCTGACGACAATCTTTCTTCATATGACCATATTTGTGGTAGTAATTACATTGAATGTTCTTTTTCTTAAGGCTTCCTTGAGGTTGACCTGAGTCTTTTTGTTGTGAAGGTTGACCTTTCCCATTGTTCTTAGCTTGAGGCTTGGCTGCAAAAGCTTGCTCTGTAGAGGATGAAGTAATGGTGCAAAGCTCCAAAAACTTCAAATCAACATTAGTCGATGTAATGTTGAGGGTTTCAACAAAATGCTCATAAGACTTCAATAGGCTTTTCAAAGTGATGACTACCATGTCTTCTTCCTCCATCTTCCGACCAATCACCTTCAACTAATCACAGATGTCTTGAATCTTTGTCAAATGCTCCTGCAAGGACATTCTCTCATCCATCATGATGGAGAACAGTTGGTTCTTTAAAAAGAATGTAGGGTTCTTGTTGGACGTTCCATGCAAGGTTTTCAAATGCTCCCAAATCTCAATAGTTGATTTTTCAGATGGAACCTATGGAAGTTGATCATTGATAACTGAAAGCTTAATAAGCATCACTACTTCACGATTTTTCTCATCAAACTTTTCTTGGTCTTTTCTCATCATTGTCGGACGAGTAGCATTGCCTAGAACAATATGATCAAGGCAACAATATTCAAAGATAGTCATCATTCATTGCTTCTAGGTATTATAATTTCTTCCATTAAATCGCTGACACCTTCCAACATAATGTTGGTCAAAGATGCCATCTTTCACGCTTTTCGAAGCATGAAATATGAGATACACAAAAGAGGCTCAAAAGATTGAATGTATGTAACCCAAGACAAGAATTCAAAGGTTCTAAAAATTAAGGCATTGTGGGCACAAAAATCAAGGTAGACCCACTAGCACAAAACCCAATGCATGGATTACGAGGCACCCAAAAGATTTTGACGACTACCCAAAAATCTTCTCGAAAAACCCAAAAATAATTTGTGATCAAAAAAAAAATCGGCTTGAAACAAAGGATTTATTTAAAACCCTAGCTGATTTTGATTTAAAAATTCTAAAAAAAAATAGAACCCGATCAAAGAGATAAAACCTAGCCGCCAAAAGAAACCTCTGAAAAATGCAGCAAAGAGGAAACCATGCCACCTAGAATAATGCAGAAAAATGGTGCCCAAATGAAGATAATCAAGTCACGACCAAAAAGATGCAAATCATGCAGGTTTCAGAGAAAATGCGGGTAGGGAAACACGCTAGAAAAATGCAACCAGGAAGAACAAAAATCATGTGCCCAGAAGTAACAATTGCAGCCAACAAAAAAGCATTTAGAAGGAGGAAATCATATCCCCAAAAGAGAACACGCATTTTAGATTAGAAAGGGAGTCGCACCGCAAAAATCACAAACAAAATAAGGTAAAAACATGATTTCGCAACTCAATGAATCTGAGGAAAAAAAATCACACACAGGAAGCCACACGATCATTCAAAAAATGAGCCCAAAAGAATTTTGAATTATGGCTTTGAAATAACCCACAAAATTCTTTTAAAAGATCGTTCTTCAGAAACCCTTCAAAAATTTCTTTTGAAATTAGAAAAATGATTTTTTTAATTAGCCTGCTTTGATACCATATTATGAGAGTAATTGGTAAAAAATTACTTGATATTTACATAAGAGACAAAGTCTCTTTATAATATACATAGATTACAAAAGAATGACAAGTTTCTAAAATGAAATTGCAGACACGATCTTATCTACGAACTTATACAACACTGAGCATTAATTAAATAAATACAAAATATTATTTTAATAATATGTTGATAGTAATAGTTCATTTAAAGCAATCAACAACAATATTAATTTCTTATAGAGTTTAAGAGGTACTCATTTAAAGCAATCAACAATATTATTAATTATAGAGAATAAAATGCAAGATGCTATCAACATTTAACATGTTTACAAAATGAATTAAGAAATAATTTTTATGATGTATCAAGCTTAAATTCTGATATTAATATCACATGTTTATAAAATATATAGTGTTATCAAAATATATGTATAATACTAATATAAGAAATATAAGAAATATAAATTTTCAATATTATATTGATAAAGTTATAAATGTGTGTCTCTACCAACCACTCAATAACATTGAATAACTTGGCCCATTTGTGTACTTGTTAATAAATTTAAGCAAATGGTAAGTGAGTCAACCTAGAAGAGATAATAAAATAATTAGATGGATATTGATCTTATTACACTAACAAATATATGTTATGTGTTAACAATAAGACTTTAAGAGCTATACATTTAAAACAATTGACAACATTATTCTATATTTCTTAATAAAGAAAAATGAAATATATGTTATATATTGATAATAATAGTTTATGAGCTATACATTTAAAGCAATCAACAACAATATTAATTGTCTATAGAGTTTTGGAACTATTCATTTAAAACAATCAACAACATTATTAATTATAGATAATAGAATGAAAAATTTTATCAATATTTAACATGTTTACAAAATGATAAAAAAATATGTTCATAATGTATCAAGCTTAAATTCTAACATTAATATCATATATTTATAAAATATATAATATTATGAAAATACATGTATAAAAAATCTATGAATGTATGTCCCTACCAACCACTGAATAACTTGGCCCATTTCTGTACTGGTTAATAAAGGAAAAGGAACTCTATAAAATGTGTGGACCTATACATTTAAACCTATCAACAGCATTCTTAATTGTTTAGAGAAGAAAATCTGTTCCAGCGGATTGCCTTGTACAAATCAGATGCTCTTTCTGCCACATTCTCTCTTCTCCTGTCCAAATCACATGCCAACCACGCGGCCTGAATAGCTAGTGACCACAACATATTCTGCATAGCATTTCTTCTACCCACCAACTCACTTTTGCCCACGCCTTCATATACAACCCCAAAACTATCAAGCAAAGCAAAGAGAAGAAGAGACTGTGTTCTGTACAAGATGGACTTCAAAACTTCCAAGTACGATAGTGAGGAAGAGAATGTTATTGGAGAGGCAGTGAGCCCCAGCAGCCAGTCTCTGAGTACCTCTGTAATGTCTCTCGGTATAAATATTATTTTGGAGTTTGAACAACCTATTCTAGATATCGATCGTATCAAGACCAGGCTTGCAGATGCTCTCTTGCCCAAGATCCCACGTTTCTCCTGTCTTCTGGTACTAAAATCTCAATCTCTCTTCTTTTAAGGATAGGCACCAAAATATTGCAAATACAATATATATGGTTAAAAATTCTTATAATGAGATCTTTCAACTTTGAAGTCTTTTTTCATGTAGACATTTAACATTTTTATGTAATTAAAAGCATGAAGTTTCCACAGTCCATGATACTATTGTAATAAGATTTCTGGCTTAAACTGTGTGTCAGTTTTTACATCAACGTTTCGGATCATACTCCATGATCCATCATCAGGATGCAATGCAGATAGAGAGAAGAGTGGAGTATGGATCATGGAGTATGATCTGAAATGTTGATGTAAAAACTGACACAGTTTGAGCCAGAAATCTTATTACAATTTTGATGCAACTATGGTCTTTCAAATATCATAAAATGGGTAGTTCCTTAGTACCCACTCTCAATTATAAAATGGTGCATTCCAATGTATTAATCAGCATTTTGTTTGTCTTCCTCAATGAAATCTTAGAATGTGCATAATATTGGTACATCTAATATGGTTAATTCTTCTTTAGTGCATATGTTGTCTTGGCATGCAAGATCAATAAGAAGCTGAGCAGTGGCAAACTTTTGAAATTATACCAATTATATTAATTGATTATAGTAGTTATATTATGGGACCTCCTCATTGAAAAATGTAATCAATAGAGTAGGTGGAGAAGAATGAGGTGTAGCCTTAGTTTCAATTATATACACAAATATATGTAGGTTTTATGTATTGTAAGATTCAACATGATGGTCAGCCATAATATCACTATCCTCATGTGTCTCATCCATAATGTAATGGCATCTTCTATCTCAATATTGTTGGCATGAGTGGAAAATAGATTACTATAGATTTCCAAATACCTATTGTTAGGTGTAATCCAAGGATTCCTGCCATCATTAGCAATGAGATCTTGCACTTTATATTTCAAATCCAAACATGTTTGTGTATAATGTCCCTTAACCCTCTCAAAATTACAAAATACTTGATCTCACTATAGCTCTTTGGAAGTGTCTTACTAAGATCTCATTGATGTATAGGAGGATGAGTAATCAACTACAATTTCAAAAAAAATGTAGCACATTTTCCAATGATTCTTGTAATTGTCTAAAATTTCTTAGAGATGCATTTTGTTTAAAATAACCTAAAGAGTAGATATAGTAGTAACTTTATTAACATTTCCATTTGAATCATTACCTTTAAAATATTATTTGACTTTTAGAACCTTGTTCAAGATATGATAATTATGATTATGAAGTATATTTGAGTATATTGAATGCAAAAATTTTGGCCTCAAAGTTTTTTGAATTACACATATCTCTAGATTATGGAAAACTACTCAAATGTCCATTTTTCTTAATAAAAATTTGTCCCACAAGAAATATAACTTGAAGATCATCATCACCAAATCAATGTTTAAGTTTATCACATAAATATTAGAGACAAGCATAATACGTAAAAGGCCAATTTCTCTGTTGCATACATTTGGTGAAAATATTTATAGTTATCTCCAAACCCATCATTATATGGAAATGATTTATAATTGCAGTGGTTAAGTCATCAAAGCATCAAAACGAACCTAGAGGTAAAGAATAAGACCTTTATTCATAGCATAATATCATAGGCTTCGTGGAGATAACTTTGCTAAGATCTTAACAAATCATAAGAAAAATCTATACATGTAGTACTGAAAGCTTACAAATACATGTTTGGATCTCCTTTTCCATGATATTACTCAAATCTAGGCACCAAAAAATTTCATAAAAAAATGATATGTAATAACCTCAAATAATAATGATGTGGGATGTGGATGATTCTAAGTGACAGAATCCTTCTTATTATCAATGATAATTTTCCTCTTTATATTGGTCAATTCTTGCAATTGTATATCTAAGGTGGAGGTAGAACAAGGGTGTATTAGGTACATGTGAAACCATGGAAGAGGTAGAGGTTGGTGTGATGTAAGGGATGAGGACATAGCCATGTGAGAGATGAATAATATTATAAGAAAGTTTGTACATGGGTGAGATGGGGAAACAAGATGAGCCATACATTAGGAGAGATGTATTATTGTATAATATAAATGGGTAAAAGTTATAGCACTATTATGTATAAGAGCAAAAGGATTGGATGTAAGAGGAGCAATACAATGGATTGAAGCACTACAAGAAAGTATGGTAGGAGCATAAATTCAAGGTGTGCCATTGTCAGGGACAAAGATGGTGAGAAATTTTTAAAAAGCAATATATGTAGAGAGAAAAAGAGTGGTATAAGTGGGAATAGTAGAGGTAAGAATCATACTAGGTGGTAGCACCCATGGAGTTAGTAGTGATCTAGTTAGGACCAAATGAAGAAGGGAATGATGATACACTATTAGAAGAAGTTAGTATAGAACCAATATTATGGAGGAAATTTGTGTCAAATGGATAAAATTCTAATATCTTATAGAATATATTTCCCTATTGATGAGGATATTTAATTTGATTAAATACATCAAGAAGTGCTTGTAATTCCCCAAGACACACACCTAAGATGTTAGCCAATCAAAATTCATTTTTTAAAGAACCAAACAAGAATAACATCATTATTCATGATAGGATAATGACATGTTGCACTACACACCAATGTGCACATGAGTCTTGTGTCAATCAAATGACACAAGGACATTAACAACATGGAAAAATCACCATTCCTAAAAGTAAGGTGGCACAATTAGAAGACTTTCCAATTATGGAATGAAACTATCACAAAACATCTATGAGAGGGTGGAATGACATAATAGCTACAATTGGGTCGTAGCCCATGATCATGCTTTCTCATGAACAAAATTACAGGAGGATGGAATCATCTACCTCATATTTAACACCCTAAGGAAACATGATAAAATTCAAAATGTTGAGGGAAACCTACACAAATGGTGGGACAACTAGGAGAAAAAATACTTCTTAACTAGATGACATGACAATTGATTTTGAAACAAGGAGGAGGATTGTGACAACTACCTATAGTCCACCCTACAAAATCCCAAACACAAGGGAAAAACCTTCACTAGAAGTTTCACTTTTAGGAGGTAGAACTATCTACAATAGGAATGACAGTGAGCCACTTTTATGCATAGGAATGCTTCCCAATAAAAAATATATAATATATTCTAAAAATGACACATGTAAAAATCAAGTGTAAATATGGGAAGACTCACTAGGCCAAGGGGGAAAAAACTTGTATACAAACTTTCCCCCAAAAATCATTAAACGCATCCACTATTTGATGAAATAAAAGACATGTTGGAGAAATATAGCATGACAAAAAAGGAAACTAATACATAGGATGGAAACTAAAAAAAATCCACAAGTGTCTTAGAAATGTGTTGGAGTCCAAAAACTACATTTTAATTCTATTTTTATGTTGTAGTCTTGGCCATAGATTAAATGTGTGACAATTTCTAGGTCCCGTACTCAAGGACAACACTCAACATTCAAAATAAAAAAAATATAGCAAGAAATATTATAAGATGGTTGAAAATGATTGGGAAACCAAGAGAAACCAATTTTTTTAATCTCCAACACCAAACAATGAGAGATACACTTTCCACAAGATTCTTACTAAAACCAAATTTACGCTAAGATTCTTACTATCAATAGCTATTTATCCCAAATAGAGAATTCTTTACAATATGTTATTTCCATGAAACACCAACATTGACATGGGCTAAAAGAAATGATAGGATCCTTTTCACCTATATGGATAGAATATTATCCAATGCTAACATATCCATACAAAATATTAAAGCACTAAATAAAATAAAGACAACATGACTAGTAAACATGGTATCAACATTTTAAATATACCAATACCCATCCAAAATGAGATGTGGAAAGATACTAAAAAATATCAATCAATTATTATATTAAATGAGTCTCATCCTAGATATGGATGGATAATAACCCTCATCAAGAATTAATCAATTAAATTATCAAGATCATTATACAATGGTGTAGAGGAGGGGGGTTGACCACTTAAGACCTTGGGTCACGAAAGGGCCTAGAACAATCAGCTGCCCTGATCTACCTCATGCTGAGGATTGTTTAAGGTAAGTTTAATGTTTTAGGAGGGTGAAAAGGAAGGGAAATTGACCTGTCACTATCCTTTTGTCGACCTAAGAGGTTTATGAACCTAGGTTAGAAAATTCCCAAGTCTAAACTGTAACCTTGACAACTCTCTGCCAACATAGGAGATGAACGATAGCGCGATGTGTTGGTGTCTCGATCAAGCGATGGTATTCGTATGGGTAGGGAGCACAAAATACAATTAAGACTAGTAAAGAATTAACTAATTGACTTGGTAAATATGATTTTAAGCAATAATAGAGAACTATAAATAACTAAATAGATAGAACAACAAGAAGAATACTTTAACTCAAGGAATGAAAGTTGATGAAAGTAAAGGTGGTAGAAAATAAAACTCATGGTTGGTCCATCCTCCCACAAGCTCCACGTGATCAAGAGTACCTACATATTACAGAATGGGGAAAAATGTTGGGGCTATTTCGGGGCTTGCTGCAGTCAAACCTCCATTTTGGTGTTCCCACCTCCACAGATAGCCAAAATAGCCACAATATAGAAAATGTGATAAAGAAAGTACAAAAGAAAGCAATGCCACGTAATGCCAACAACAATATGCTACGTAAAATCAAATGACAATGCTTAAACAAAATGGATATCACCTCCCAAACAATATTCCCTCAAGCACGTGATGGGAGATGTGAGCTCACAACCTTGTAGATGCTACCATTGTTGCAACAACATGAGAAGAAAAACCAGTAGACTGTCCCCTTGGAGCTTCAATAATGGTGGAGAACGCTATGAAAATTCTCAAGCACGTGTAGAAATGTGAAGTAAGAGTGAAGAAGCTTGAAGAAGTGTGTAGAGGATGGAAGTGAATGAATGAGAGTGTTTTGAGATGAATAGAATCCCAAAAGAGCCATTTGAGGTCGATCAAGGGTGCAGGGTTGTTACTCTTCGTCGCTAATGGAGAAGTGTAATGACTCTATAGATTCTATAGGCAGGAATCATGTTAGGATTTCAGTGTGTCGTGCAGGTGTCTGCACGTCCTGCTAGTATCCCCAACAAAAATTCCCACACCGACACTACAAACAGCCACCAAGTGGGTGGAAAGCGGATGGATGAGGTGGAAAAGCGTCATTAGGTTTAATTTTTGTAAGGTGAAGGGTGTAAATGTGGAATTTGCAAGGGGTGAAAATTCACTCCATTACATTTTTCCCCCACTTTAGCGAGCATACATGCTACCAGATGTGAGGTAAAGTAGATCGAAAGAGTTTAGAGATAGTATACCTGAACCGTCAAGGAAGTAGACCGCAATCTAACCTACCTAAAAGTGCAGGAAGAGGAGATGGATCCATAGCTCCTTGGACCCAAGGAGAGTTTAACAAATGTGCTATGGGTCCCCAGACTTGCAAAAGGGGAACAAAGAGGCTTTGGAGGTCCACAGACTTACAGAGTTAAACAAAGAGATCCCATAGGATGTAAATGCTTCACAGGTCCTTGGACTTGCAAAGGAGGCACCCCTCAGGTGCTTGGTCCCGAAGGAAGCCAGATGTAAGAGGCTCCACAAATTCTAATTGAAAATCAACTTCATAGGCGCACTTGCAAAGCAACATGTTAATCCCCTGACAAAACAGGTTAATTGACATAAAGAAGCCACACAAGAAAGCAAGCAAACAATAATGCAAATAGTCAACAATTGAAGGAAGAGCTTTCAAAGGGGTCCCTCAAGAACCCTTTAAAAGAAAGGGGGTCCTCTCAAGGGACGCTTTGTTCAAAAGTGAACATTTTTGAAAAGATAGAATTTTTTGCCAGTGATTCTAGCATCAAGGAGTCCTAAAAGATTCATTTCATCAAGGAATTCAAAAGAAAGAGTGCCCCCTCATAAGGGAAAGTCCAGATTCTCATGATGAAAGAAAAATTCATCCAAGAATCCATGTTGAAGAATGCAATTTTTGAAAAAGAAAGGATTTCCAAGAAGGGATTCATTAGTCATTGAATACACATTTTGAAAATTGAAACAGTATGATAGGCCCCCCTTAGGATGGTGTGTGCTAAGCACAAAGGCACGTGACATCCTAAGGAGAGAAAAGAAAGAATGATAGTGATGTTGTGGCTCTTGGAACATAATGATATGTTATTGTGGTAATTTTTTTGCACACACGAGGGACAACACATGAGCACCATAGCATTACAAAGCAAAAAAAGAAGAGAGAAAGGTAAAAAGAAAGGACAAACAATGACATGACAAATAAGAGATAGGGGGATCTAATATCTCAGGTTCAGAGCTGCACATAAATATGGATAGATAAGTATACTAATATATAAATGAATGGTCATCAACCCCCTACTCTATCAAACCATGTGAAGAAAGACACGTGAAAATAAAATAAAAATAAAAATTTGGGTCAACATGGAAGGGAGGCTTAAATCCCCCCAACACTTTGCATCATCCTCAATTGTTGAAAGTCAATGGTAGAACAAAGAGAAGAAATATGTGACAAATAGAATAAGCTTTATGACACAAAAAACACTCTTGTATCCAAGCACCTATGAGGGTGACAAGGGTCCTCCACGAAAATGTAAAACAAGTATGGGAGAACACAACACACACACATTCTAATCTAAAGATAAAGAAGAGGTGCCCATAGTCCTTATCAACCAAGAGGTCACCATTCTCCCAATCTAGATCATTGTAAGGGGAGGGTGGACAAGCCTCCAAGGGTGGGATATCAAGGGGGTTACCCTCTGACTCTCCTACAACAAGAGCTAAAGAAGAAGGCCCCTCAAGGTCTTCTCCACTCGGTTCCTATGAGGTGAATTTTAGCGATCTCACAAAGATCACTGATAGAGTTGAGACATCATCTATAGAGTGGAATATGCACTTTACAAGAGTTCCATGTGTCAACTCAATGGGAGATAGAGGAGGAACTCGAGATCCACTATTACCCTCACTGAAAGACTCTAGAGTAGTGAAAAACTCTATAGACTTTGGGGCTACCTTCATCACTAAGATGGTGCAAGCCAACATAGAACCACACTTTGTAGAAGGAAAACCCTTCTTCCAACCCCCATTGCAAGCAGGGTCATCCTCCATCTTTCACTTCATTGAAGGATGTGAGATCCCCACATATGAAGTAGAAGGTGAGAAGGGAGAGGAGAAAACCGTGGTCGACACCACCAAGGTATTCGACATGTCCATGGGTTTTGAGAAAGGTGGGATGTTCGAAAGGGACATCAAAAGGGGAGGCTCAACCAAAGGAGCAATGAATATGTGCACCCTCTTGGGGTGAGGATTGTTCACGCTCGTATGGGGAGCCAAAAGTAAGATTGAGGTAGAGTGAACTAAAGCATAAGGGGTAGAAGGGGAGGACACATCAAAAGATGCCAAAGTAGGGGCAGCTGGTTCCCCTTCCTTCTTCTGCAAGGTGGCCTACTCAGTAGCCAGAGCCTTCCTCTGACACTTACACTCATGTGCAAGGCGATTTCTACAACTCTGGGAGCTAGATTCTGTAGCATAAGAAGGGACAGAAGGCTCTTGTTCAACCATGAGAGTATCCATTACAGCTCTCTCTGACATGGGGAGTGGCTCCTAAACAGGAACAAGAAGAAGAGATGGAGAGGCAGATGCAACAACTGAGGGAGGAGCATATTTGGGCGCCTCAGCGGTGGGCCTCTTCCCATTCACTACCTTAGAGGTAGGAGCAATAGGAGCCGTAGAGGCTGAGATGTAGAAGATGCTCCATAGGGACCCTCCTTCCCCTTACTGTACAAAGTGGGATGAGGCACCGTGGGTAAGACAGGAAGTTTAAACGCCTAACACTTGTCCTTCTACCAAGTGGGCACCATCATACTCCCTAAAAGATGCATAGGAGTGGAAGTCGAGGATGTCATAGTTAGATAGAA